>BOSO01015779.1:0-31103 GCA_018403395.1 Gorsachius goisagi | reverse complement strand
ATCTTCAACCTCCCAACTAATGACAATGTTTCTTGTTTATCTCATCTCTTGCCAGAGAACCTGTGCTACCCTGGTGTCACTCTCCATCAAAAAAAACCCCAACCTAATTTTTGAGTAACAGTCTTCCCTTAACATATATTCTGATGTTATTGCTTCTTCTGGAAAGTAAATACTAATTAGAACAATTGTATTGAAGTTAATATAGTATGACAGCTTAAATTAATAAATTTAACCCAAAATTGCTAAATATGATTTTTCTCTAAGAAGCCTAGCTTTTTTGGTCTCATTTTGCCAAATGGCTATTCTCTTCACCCACTCCCACCTACATTGCATGCATCAACTCTGTGTGACATGGAAGCAAGCATGCTTCAGGCCAGCTGAGAAAGGCTGGATTATTTTACTCAAGCCACTAATCAAAAGCATAGCAGAGGAATTAGTCTATACAGTGAACTGTTATAAAATGAGGAGCAATGGATGACTCTTTGCCAGATCAGTTACCAAATGGTTTAACTGCTACTTTATTTCCCATTGGAGGCATCTCTTCACTCCTCATCAGACCTTCACTTGAGCTCCTAATTTGCGTGCAACCCACGCTGCCTGGACGGTCACGTTACACTTCCCTTTCGGACCAGTCCTCATTGCTTTCTGGCACAAAATAGCTCTGTCAAGGAATTTGCATGCTAGCTAAAAGTTACAGCACTAAGGCTGTACCACTCAGCCGCACAGCTCCATCCTCTCATTGCAAGGACTGATGCCTGGAGCTGGGTGTTTCATGTGGGGAGCACGTTAGCAAAGTTGTTTTTTTTCCCCAACACTTACAATCTGCACACATGGTAGTACACAGTCCTAGGGACAGGAAATTTTATGTTGGGTTCTAATGATGTGTCCATTCATATACTGCTTCATCTGATGTTTTTTTTAAAACAAGCAGAGAGTGAGAAAAAATATTTTACTGGATTAATTTAGGAAAAGAAGGGAACTAAATTTAGCTGTAGGTGTTTGATGGGAATCCTGGAGATGAGGAGGTGATTTCATCCTCTGTTACCTGAGCTTTTTATGCATGATGGCCTACGCTGCTACGTCATTGCTCTTGCCTCCGCCCTCGGCCGTGTTTGCACAGGGTGAGCTCAGCACCACCCTTGCCCGGTGCGCAGTTCCCGACCTTATTGCAGGGCATGCAGGTGCAGGGACACCACTTGGGTGAAAAACACCCTGCGCTCACAGGGCCTGAAACTGGCTCCAGATGGGGGAAGCCAGCAAGCCTGGCCATAGAGAGGCCACTGTGGGTGCGAGTGTGGGTTCCTGGGGTACTCCCGTTAGCAAACATCCCGATAAAGCCCTCTTCATCCCACCAACCTCTTTGCCATAACACGCTTTGCTCAACAGAGGGGACAAAACTGGAGTGTTTCCAGTGAAAAGGGGCGCTCCCGAGATTTTTCCCGAGAGGAAACTTTGCCTCCGCTACCGGTAAAAAGGGGGCAGAAAATCCCACCGGCGGGGAGCTGAAGCTTCCCCGCCGTGAGCCCCCTTTTGACGCTCAGCTCCCGCTACGGCCGGTGCTCCGCCCCGCTCTCCCCGGGCGCTCCCCGGGGCCCGGCCGTGCCCCGGGGAGCGCCCGGGGAGAACGGGGCGGAGCACCGGCCCCCCGCCGCCGCCGGCTCCCTCACGGACAGCCCATCCTGGCGGGGCGAGGAGCCGAGGCAGCTGTGGGGGGACCCCGGAGACCCCATCCCTCCACCCCCCCGCCGCCTCGACCCCCCCGGTATCCCGGAGCGGCGGGGCGGGCCGGGTCCCTCCCCCTGCCCCTCCCCGCTGCCCTCCCCCGGGCTTTTATAAGACCGCGGAGTTTCCGTGTCCTGTGACTGCAGTCAGGTGGTTGTGGGGTTTCCCTCTCCCCCCACCCCCCTTCCCTCCATCCCTCCCTCCGTCTTCCCCCGCCCGGCTGGGGAAAGTTTGGAAGAAAGTTGCCGGCTGGGAAAGTTTGGAAGCGGGAGAACCCCGGCCCCGGCGTCCCCGCCGCGCTCGGCGGGAGGGCCGAGGATGGCCGGGGGGGAAGGAGCGGGCTCCGGCGTACCGGAGTGCCGGGAGCATCTCTTCAAGGTGCTGGTGATCGGGGAGCTGGGCGTGGGTAAAACCAGCATTATCAAGAGGTACGTGCACCAGCTCTTCTCCCAGCACTACCGGGCCACCATCGGGGTGGATTTCGCGCTCAAAGTCATCAACTGGGACAGCAAAACCCTGGTGCGGCTGCAGCTCTGGGATATAGCAGGTAAGGGCCGGGGGCGGGCGTCTCTCTGCAGGGTGAACCCCGAGGGGGCAGAGGCCTGGGGGCCCGGCCTCCGCCGAGGAAAATGCATTTTGGCTGTGAAGTCGGTCGTCTTGTTTTTCTCCTCCTCCCTCTCACCTGTAGCCCCTCTCCTCTGTGCCTGAGGCATAAGTAGAGGGAGGTCTCGATGTGGAAGTGAAGTTTTTGACTTTTTTTTTTTTTTATAGGCTGCGTGCGCTCCTGTTAGCTGATGTGGTGGGGCTTGGCCCAGGGTTTTACGGCAGCCCTCAGAAAGCCACTTTGCTCTGCTTGCTGGCTCCAGGGCTCCCGCAGGGTTCCTGCTTGTCCTGCTCCCCCTGACCCAATTGCCCAGGCGCTTGTGGCCTTGGTTATCGCTACTGCTTAAATTCATTCATGGTTATGGTTTCGTAACACTTCGTGAGGAAATAAAGTTCTTCTCCAAGTAGGTTACACTTAGTAAGCACACTTCACAGGTTAAAGGTAACTCAAATAGCTATAATTGTCCTCAAAGAAGTATGCTCAACCTTTGCATGTTTCGAGTCCTCTACTTAATTTAAAAGTAACTTGTGTCCCTGCAATGTCCAGTGAGGGAATGGGACTTGTGTAATGCGTAGTTCTACATTCAAATCATGGGTTTGTGTATCAAAAAAGTACTCTGAGCACACAGAAGAAGAAAAACCCTGTTCTCTTCTCCAAACTAGGTGTCATTACTTTCCTATATATTGTTCAAAACTGTTCTTAACCGCCTCTGTCTTTAAGACTCCAACTGCATGCCTATCATGGTTAACTTTGCTTATGCTGCGGTTTCAAATGTCACAAAAAAACCTATTTTGCTGTGGTTTTGTAAGAAGTCTGTGTCCTTGGCTCCTTAATCATCTCAAGTTGGTATTGCATTTCTAGTTTTGTGTGCAGCCTGTGTATGAACCTGCAGCTCTTGTCATCCCTCTGCGCCACGTTTAGCATATCTCCTTGGATATGAAAAAGTAGACTTTATTTCAAATGCTTGTGTTTAAACTTGCGCTACTGGAAGATACTAGGGTAACAACTGGTAGTTACTATTCCCATGATCTCTACGCTTTATCAAGCGGGAGCTCAGGAAAGAGGAAGCCTGATGTGGCTGCTGTAACCCTGTGACAGACTAGCTGTACCTCAGCTTCTGGCCTTTCTGCTCTAAAGGTTATCTTAAAACACTTCAAACGTGGTTCCTCAGACTGAAAAGCCTGCTTCTTAGTGCCATATGCTGAAAAACACCACAGATCTTTCTGCTGCTGGCCTGTAGGGCGACCTAAAATATTTTCTAATTGCTGTTTTGGAGAGCGAGTAAAATGTTGGCAAGCTTTCTCTTCTGATGCATTCCTCTTACGGGTCAGTTTTAACTTTCTTAAAATCAGTTGGCGGTATCGGTGCAAGCTGCTACAACAGTTCAGGTGTATTTTATCATGTCTGGGGTTCCAAAGATTAAAGAGGGGAGACCATGAGGATCCTGGGATTTGGCAGGCTGCCACACTTGTATGTAACTTCTTTTCAGCCCGCGGTTCCTCAGGGGTTAGGCTGTGTGCTTTGCCAAAGCAATCTGTTTCAACAGGCTAGGCAGAAACTTAGCTGTAACTTGTAACAAAACTTGGTCAGAACCTATTTACATTATGGGAAGTCCTGTCAATATACCCATGGGTTAATTTCAAGATCTAGAAGATGGTATTTTTCACTATTGATTATTGACCTTGGTGTATCTTGGAGGCTGCTAGGTGGAGACTCAGTTAAGAGCTGCTGGTATACTCTTGGAGCCTTGTACTAATATTGCCGATAGATTGAAGAATAATTTTTTCCTGTCACCAAAATGTCTATATTTGTAACACTTCCAGACCTATTGTGAATGATGCCCTACTAAACTAAATGGGCAAAACGTTTTCTGTGTTACAATGTAGCGCATAGGGTTTTTATGAAACTCCTGACTAGACTTCTCCTTTTTCATTTTTCCTAGGGAAATACAACTGTGTTGCAATTTGCACTCCAAACTCTTATGTCTGATCCAGTAGTTTAGGCCATTCTGTTTCCAACAGGCTGAAAAACACTGGAAAAACTGAAAAAACAAGTCCAAGAAGAGAAGCAATCTTAGTGTTATTTGGCTGGGCTGTGCTTAGCCGGTGTGAGAGTTCAGACTCCTATAGAACTTGACATCTCAGTTAAGCATAAATCATTAAAATTAAAGGGATTTCAGTATCCATAAGACCTGCTTCATGGTCTTAAAACTGCTAAAGTCCTTGACCTGGGAATGTGTTCTACAGCTTTCTATGTCTACGCTCACAAATTTCTAAATGCCTGAGGACGTTAAAAGTTTTATATAGAAATTATTAGAGAACCACACTAAGGATGGCTTCTCTATAGTCATAGTGCATATTCCCTAAAGCGCTTTAATAAAGTGTGTAACAAAGTCTCTGAGCATGTGATAGTCATTCCCTTTTAACTCATCAGCCCGACTGTCTTCTGGCTTTTAACAGCTCACGTAGAGAATTTTGTCTGCTGCTGTATGCACACAAACAGCTTTAGATCTCTTCAAGAGATCTAAATCTTTTGGTAAGTAATGTTACATGTGACTTCCCTGCAAGCAATATGGTGCTGGCATTCTGAATTGATTTTGATGCATTTAAAAAGGCTTCTGAATTAAAGTCTAACCCTTAAGCATAGTAAGGCATGTTAGTTTTCACTAGATCAAAGCTCGTGTTTAACAGTTCATCATAAAAAGCTTTCCTCAAAGAGCTGGGTGCTGCAATCTAAGGTTCTGTACCTAAATCAATGGTAAGAACTAACCATGTAGTTCAGTCATCAGCTGAAGATTATAATGCAGATACTGTGCTGGTTTCTGGTGTGATTGTAGCCAAACTGATGAATGCTGTGTTGTGTATTACAATGCAGCACGTTCCTGAGTGACTTCAATTTTTTGTGCTAGCTGAGGTTTTCTTAGTGATTAGGTAATTCTAAGCATGACAGTGTTACATGGCCTATGCTATTTTCCTGTTGGAAGGTACAAAGTAATGCAAATTCCTGCAGCAGGATCAAAGGGGAGTGGGTGCAAAATAATGAAGGGGGAAGAAGGGTATTGTTGTGCCTAGACTTGTATATTCCAGAAATAGTCAGTCATTTTAGTCTTTAGGCACAAGCTGTAGCTTCTTGAATAATGAAGATGAAAAAGCTTGGGAATAAGACCGATCAGTCACTGTCAAATTATCTCTGTTGCAGCATGAAGTGTTCTGAAGGAAGCTGAACAGATTACATGCATACAGGGGCAAAACTTCTAAACCTTCGCTTCCCTTAGGCATTGCTCTTGGTTTTGGTTTTTTATCTTGACACATGGAGTTACGATAAATCTTTCTTCCTGTATAAGTTCTGGAAGTGTTAGAACCAGGTTAACCCCCTTGACCAGAGGACATAAATAATTGGCAAAATAAATAGGAGAGAGGAATGAGTCATTGTGGTAAAGAGATACAAAACAAAGGAATCTTAATGTTAGGGAAGTGCTCTTAAAGTCTATTTTGATACACTAGAGATTCCTACTTGACAAGCACGCTCTTTTAGCGAGTATACTGCACTGACCATGATATAGTGTAGGAGGTGAATACAGCATGTTGATGACACTCGGACAACTATCATTGAAAGAATGCTTCAAGGACTTTCTGCATCATAAAAACTTTTGATTTGACCTAATAAGACCAGCGCCTGAGTAGCATGAGCTGCAGCTTGGTGATCGCGTTGGCTATCACTGCCAGTCACGTTAGCCTGCGTGAACATGCAGCTTTCTGGAGGGCAGGGGTGGTGAAAGTCACAGATGACCACTTGAGCTTGGCTTCTCCTGAAGAAAGTCACTAATGACAAATGCTAGATCAATTTATTTTTAAACCTTTGACTGAGCAGTTCTGCATTAACTTTGGTGTAATAGCACCCCCTCTTCTGGGACTTTATTAGAATTTCTTTGTAAAAGTGTTTATTAAAACTGAAGTAGTACGTTAACTGGAAGGGTGTGGCTGTGAAATTGGCCAAACTGAGGAGGAATGGTTGTACTTTGGTATTCTAAAAGTGCTCTACACAAGTGATCACAGAGTAGAGGCAAGAGAATCCAGGCATAACCTGCCCCCAACTGTGTTTTTTCCTCACTGTGGTAAAGATACCTAATGAGTAGCATTAGAAGGGAAGACTGAAAAATGTGACATAAATAACTGCATCAGAAATGGATATGGAACTTGGAGCTCAGAGCTTTTTCAGAAACTGGTAAGTGATCTGTGGTTATTTCCTAGCTGATATGGTGATGGAGGTTCCAGCAGCAGCTGCCTTCATGTGGTGATGGGAGTACTGTCATACTGGCAACAGCTGAGGCAGGTTAGAAAACTCCCAGTCGGGGCTGGAGAATCTTATATGTGACCTAAGTCCAAACTCATGAAAAAGATTTGAAAGCCTTGTGACTGATTTCTGAATGTTTCCTGCTTGTGCACATTTAAGTATAAATCTCATATGAGAAACATCACTTAAGGATGGTGTTGGCTGGAAACATGCAAGACTAGCAGATAAAGTTTGAGGTGGGGAAAGTAGAAGGCCTGCTCATGTTGAAAGGTTTTGATCGATGTCTTAGAAGCAGTAGAGGCAAGAAAGAGAACTGAATGCGTACTGTAGGTTTCCTTCTGGAAACCACCCCGCTGTGGGAAATCTTGTGTGGGTGTCCTTTCTTGTGACTCTCCTGGAATGATGAGCTTTCAGTTGAGAATGACTTGCTGTACTTGGACCTCTACAGCTAACTATCCAAATAAGTCCTGAACATGTTAGACTTGGTTTTTTTGATGTGTCTCCAGCCTTCGGACATCTCTGAATGCAGATTCTGGATGTCGGTGTGCTTTCTTTTTTTTTTTACTTGTTCTATTTAAGTCCTTTTTATGAAATGTTATTGCTGATGAAGCAGTTTCCTTCTCTTACCAGTGGGGTAGTGAATCATTCATGTTGGTGAAGGCTCTTTTGCTTAGTACTATATTATATACCAACCCAAAGTACTGTGTATGTTATCTTGAACTAAAACCTGTGTGCTGATGGAATTCCATAAGCATACAGGAAATGTTGAAGTTGGTGTTGTAAGGCAGTTTACTAGGGTAACTTTGATTATGCAAGACAGGACTGTTCAGTTAACTTTCAGTTAAATGGTAGAATTGAGACAGATTTCCTTTGAGTGTCTTGGAAATAAGCTTAGAATTTCTCCATAGGCTTTTCTAGGTGTCCCACAAGAAACAGTGTTAAAGATGTGATCTTAGAAGACCACCTGATCTAGTACATGCTTAAGAGCAAGTTTGCTGTTTTGATCTTGAAGGTACTCTTCATTTCTGTTGTTGACAGAAATGTACTTAGTGCTTGAGCTTCTAATCGCTATGGAATAGATGTAGCTTCAGCCTTATTTTCAAATAAATCAGATTAATATCATATATAGCAATTGCTCAGAAGTTTTATGCTTCCTACAAGGTAACAAACAAAATACTTCCCCAGCACTGTGATACAGAGTATAAAGGATGGATGGGTATCCATCAAATGGGCAAGGGGGGAAAAAGGGAAACAATACCCAAGTTCTTATGTGCAGTACAGCAGATGAAGGAAAAAATAGTGTATATCACACAACATAACTAATTTTTGGCTCAAATTATTAAAAAAGCCTACAAATCTCTTTAATAATAAATTAAAAAGCAGCATCTGAGTGTCACTGCAAACAGGTTATGGGAACTTGTTCTTTAAATGCTTCCAGGCCAGAGTGCTGGGTAAAGCAAAGTGGCAGCTAGTTGACACAAAATTCTACTCTCACACAATGTGCCATGACACATTGACCATTTTAGAGATTAACATTTTTTCAGTCTCGTGATAAAGTCATTCTTGAGACAAACTGACTTTAGGGCTGTTCTCCTGTGCTGTGAAATGCTGTTGTGCCATGAGGCATCACTGTTAAGTGCACAGTATGGCTCTGGCTGCGTGACATTGCACCAAAGGAGATGGATTAAAGGGTGTCAGGCATGAAACTAGCTTAAGTCAGGAAGATGATTTGTTTTAAGTCTAGTTAAAGCAAGATGGGGAAATAGCAATTCATGCTGTTGCTGGCACTAATTGGACTATGTCAACTTTTTCTGAGTACTAATGCAAGGAGAGTTTTTCCATACATGCTGCATTTGACAGCCAGTTAGAAATCATTTAGCTTGGTTGAATTTTACTTTTTTGGGAATGGAAATCTAGTGCTTAGTCAGGGGCTTATTCTCTTGTTAATTTGCTCTTTGTCGAAGATGCTAGCAGACCAGGTGAAACTTTCTTATACAAACATGACTCTCATACTTTTACATATAATACATTTGATGCCAGACAAAGCCAGTTGAACCAGAAGAGCAGGGTATTACCTCCAAACATCTTAAAGACAAGACAGTAAGCTGTTAAAGTCGGTTTGGACAATCTTAAATGATTAGATTAGACCAAGGCTGCAGGCAACAATGAAAAGTTTATCAGTCTTGCTGTAAAATTCCCTGTGAGAGCTGTGCAATTGTTTGAGGAAGGCTTTTTATCTTGAGAGAGAATGGTGTGCTTTTTCCATCTATTAGGATGATAGATGTGGCCAGGGTTTCTGATGGAAATTGGGTGTCTAAATTCTGAGCACTTGCACGTCAGTGCTCTTGGAGTTTCACTGGTAGTGAACAGGACTGTCCTGTCTTAGAATAAAATATAATGATAGCAAACAGTGAATGGAAAGACTAATCACTGATACTGAAAAATTCAGGTAGCTAACAAATTATTAGGTTAAAAACTGGCTTTGTTGTGCAAGAAACTTTAGAGTTAACTACTTCCTACTATTTCAGAATGAAATAGTGACTTCTAAGAACATGTGACAACACTTTGTATTATAATCTGAACAATCAAAATACTGCTGCACCTGAGCTGATACTCTGTAGTCATTGAGAAGTCACTGCAGAGTAAGTCTCTTGTACGTGCTGTATATAGTATATAGTGTGCTGTGGATGTCAGGTCTCTACCAATCTTGCTCAATACAACTGCTCCAGCTGCACTCTGCCACTGTCCACTGTAGACATAACCAGAATACCAAAGGTCATCTCCTAAGGTAAAGTGGGAGTCAATTGAACAGGGATTAACTGCCTGGTTACCTTTTCTCCGAAGATTGTTCTTCTGAAGCGTTTGGGACAGTTTCTGTTGGGAAAAGGCCCATCCAGTGGTCAGTTAACTTGCCCACACTACCCTTAGTGAGAAAGGATGCTAGCAATTCACTTAAAATCATCTGAGGCTGCTTTTGTCTGTTAGAAACTGCAAAAGCTGCAGTCGATGAAACTGTTTCTAGTTCAGTCTAATACAGGAAGATATAATATTCCTGTGGTGGTTGCTTTTTAACCTCTTGGTGTCTGTCACCAGAACCACAAATACCAAATACCACTTCCACAGTGGTAGAAAATAAGTCAGTCTAGATGTGCTTTTTTCAACTCTGACAGGTTTCTAATATCTGCTAGAGTTGCTAGTATAGTTTAACACATCTGTGGTTTAAACACTTCACAACTTTGCACTAATAGCTTAAATGGGTAAGAATGGGGAGCGGGGAGACATCTAGCACTGACCATCTTGATCTGTCTCCTCTCAATCTATGGCTGCTACCCATGTGAAAAAGCAGGTAGACAAACTTGAGCATGTCCTGTAATATTGATAGTGGTTTGGCTAACCTACTTCATGCTGAATAACAGATTCAGTCTAATTGGGTAAGACAGTTCTGGGACAAGCTGTGCTGGTTTGGGGAGAGAGGAGAGTACTACTGGCAGGCTACCACTGCTGACAGCATGTTGATATATCTGGCTAAAAAGGAGCTTCAGTCAGCTCACACCTGACCCAGGTAGCGCTGAGATGTACTTTAGATGTCTGGAGAACTGGGAGATGCATCCTCAGGGCAATTCTAGATATTTGCTGTATTGTGCCAAACATACATCTGCAGGACCATCAGGTATCCAAAGCATAGTCTGTTCTCGCCTGTGGCTTCTAAAGGACTTGGGTGAGTTTTGTAAGGGACAGTGATTCTAACTCAGTGAGAGGATTGGGCTGATGCCCAGCCATTTTGGATGGCACTTTAGCTTAAACCTACCACATTGAATGACATTAACTTTGTTGAGAGATGGAATTGTAAAGAAGGAGCTGCCACTTGGATGTTCCTCAACGTTAGTATGTGAAAGCCTGATCCTCGAAATTCAGGGAGTTGGAGAAAATTTTTTGTAAAGCAGCACGAGTGGAGCAGGGAAGAGAGTTCTCATTAGGTTAGGCCTTCCCTTAGCAGAAGGAAGACTGGAAAGACAGGGTTTCACTTACTGTTGAACTAGGTTTTTTCCTGTCTAGAAGAATAAAAGCACAACTGTGTCATGGTCGAGGAAATTGTCTGAACCAACTAATTTGTAGGATTTGGCACTGAAGTCTAAATAATGGCACTGTGCTTGTGCACTGCATGGCTAATAAGGTCAGAGTAGTTGATGGCAAGGACCTAAGAGCTATGGTGCTGGCAGTCAAACGACAGTCTGGCTGTCGCTAATGACTCTTCTTGAATTTTGGTATGACTAGTGACTAGTGTTGGCTATTAGTGATCATGGTAAATAATTGATCAGAGAACCCTCTCATGATGGAAGGAGAATGTTCAAGTATTTCCAGACTAAAACTGATTTATTACAACTGTTTACTATGGCTTAATGAGCATCCTGTGATGCCCGAGTTCACTGCAGTATATAGTACCTGTTGATAGAAAAGCAGAATAACTGAAGCACACTAGCAGGATGCTACTTGTATGCATTTTGAACTCTCTTAATTTGATTCATTAGGTCTCTTGATAATTTTCTTCACTACTGGAATGTTGCTGGATAGTTTTTTGGCTTGGTTTTATAAATTAGATTTATTCTGTGTGGTATATTCCTTCTTTCTGTTGAACTTAAGCTGTCTTTTAAACTAACTGAATGCTGAGTTTCAGCATTCTGAAGGACAGTGTTAGCAAGAGCTGCTTGGCTTTAGCAAAAAGTCCTCAGTTTATTAGTATTTATCAGACTTGACAACTCTATTATTGGGTCCAGGGAAAAACTGCAAAACATCATTGCAATGGTCTTCTAGTTAGCAGCAAACAACTTTGGATTAAAACTCTTCTGTTTGTTGTGCATTCACTTTTGGATGACTTAAGGTAGAGATGCATAGTTTAGACTAAAGATTATTTGATGTGGAACTGCCAAACTTCTTAAAATGAAATTTTGAGCTCTGGGCACCCATTAAGCTGATTAGCCTTTCAGAGATAACTTGAACTAATATTACTTCAAGAAAACAAACTGTTCTACCATTCTAGTTGTCAGGCTTTTATAACTCTTGGTCAACTTTCTCTTCATTAATGACACAATTTTTGAAGGATGTCAGAACCGCTAGTCTCATCTGAAAGACAAGTTAGACTTTGTCCAGTTGTCCATCAGTACTCCTGATGAGATGTTAAGGATTTAAATGCAACTAATATAACTCTGGCTTTTGAGTTGAGTGGCTTCAGAATAGACTGAGCTTATATTTTTTACGAGGTAGGGGAACTTACGCTATACTATTGGTATTGACAGGGATAAACCAGAATTTACCTTCACAGCAAAAAAAAAAAATATACTTGGGGAAGCTTCTTCATTTTACTTTCCTTGAGTAGCTTTCTGTTAGTATAAACCACATATTAAGACTTCTAGGTATGGTAAGTAGTCTGGGAGATGGAACCCTGACAAACAAAGCATCATGCATATCCAGCAGCTCTTTGTACATTTATTTAACTTGCTTTTTCTACCCTCAATTCCCATCATGTAGGAGGAGTTAAGAGCAAAAATAATGATAGGGTTAACTACTGCTAACTAAAAGCAAGAACTGCCACAATGATAAGTCACACTGCTGTGACAAACTGGACTCTCCTGTTTATTCCTTACACTGGGAAAGATTGCTCTAGAAAGTCTTTAAAATGTACTTCAAGGCAAGGTAGGCAGTGTCTGAATCTTATCATAACTTATCTTTTGCATTGAAGTAAAGGACAAAGATAAAGCTTTTACATGGGTTTTTTTTAACTTAAGTTTGCTCCTGTTGCATTGTAAACTGAGAAGCAATAGCTCCCAAGCTTTGATGCAGTTTGAAACTAAACTTAATTCCTGTGATGTTGCTGTAGGGAACTTTTAGTTCCTGGTGCATGACATTATGCAAGTATTTCACTTAATGTTGTTGCAATTAATGGAAAATATGTGACAATATGTGCAGAGTCATTTAGATGTGAAAACTCTGTGGTTAGAGAATGCAGAACTTTGCCTTGCATGCAGCCACTGCCATACCCCCAGACAAAACCTCTGATCCCGTGACTGCCCTGTAGCTTAGCTCCTCATCTACACCTGAATGTCTAAAGCACAGAGAAAGGACTTTGTGGTACCCCATCAGGTTTCTGTCAAGGCACTAGAACTACCTGAATTATTAATCCTCTGATGTCCTTTCTATACTGCTGTAGTAAGCAAGTAATTTCCCTGTCTTCTTCCTTCCATGATTATAATTACTGGAGATTTTAAGTCTAGCTTTATCTGATCACTTTTAGCCTTTTTCCTTTCTGGGGGTATGATCCATTTTTTGTACAGCTCAATAATATTCTCACATACAGTGAAATGACTACAGCAAAAAATCTGGTGGACATAGGAAAGGGAATGACAAATCCCTGGCTGAACTGAGCACGGCAAAAATTGAGTCAATTTAGTTTTAATAACTTAGAGAATGATGTTAACACTCCAAACTTTGGAGGAATGGTATGTTCTACAGTTTGCTTTTTTGTATGAGTTTTTATTGCAAGCAGAAAAATGCTTGCAAAAGCTTTGCCTGAAAGTCCTGTTAAATTTTCAAAAGGCTGTCTACAATGCTCTGCACTCCCTACAAGACACTCAGCCTGAAGCATGTGCATTGTCAGTAGTAACAGGATTGTAAAGAAAATACCGAATTCTCTTCCTCCCTCATGCCATATACCTTTTACCACAACAAAATTCTGTACCTCTTAGGCAGGACATGTGTTGTTGCTTCTGTCATCTTTCTATGGAACAAAAGAATAATTTCATCCTCTTTAGGCCTCCAGACAGGATGGAAGAGCAGTCATAAGCTAATATGCAGGTCAGATCTATTGATAGTAGATGTGCATTCTAGAGGTGAAAGCAGCTCTGTAATAAACCGGTTTGGAATTTGGGCTGCTTTAGAAAAGGGCAGCACTCATACTGGAATGTGTTTGATCTATTAAAAGGCATTAATCTGTAATATTACAGTGGTGTTGAGCTTGTGTGTGTTTCTAGAGGTAAGGGGTATCAAATCACAGACTCACAGAAGGGCAAGGATTGGAAGGGACCTCAGGAGATCATCTAGTCCAACCCTCCTGCTAAAGCAGGTTCCCTCCTATGTAAAGCTTAAATCTAGTAGGTAAAGGTAGAAGCTTTCATGATGATATGCACATCAGTTGTCTGCTTTCACCCAAATTTAAGTTATAGAAGAATGTTTTAATATTTCTAAAACTCATATTATAAGAGCAAAAATGTTTACTTCTACCAATGAAGTCAGCTAGAAATAATACTTAAATGATGGTTCTGGACAGCTGAAATCCACGTGACTGCCACAGAGTACAAAGTACAGTTCAGTGCAGGCTCACGTTCCTACCAGAAGTGCTGTCCTCTCACACCATGAGAAAAGCTGCTGTACAAAGCTAACCTTGGCTTCTGCATTATTCCTGAGCTCCTGAATCTGCCAGTTAGCACAATCCCACTTGTAGTGGCCTCTCTCCTGATCAGGACCCCATGGGGAGATTCAGCTAATCTGCTGCTCCACAAGAAGATGGTCATTGCCTTTCTGGTATAGCATATCTGGCTTTTACCAACAGAGGAAAGGGCTGCCATGGCGTTAAAGCTTCATGTAGTCTGGGGAATACCGGGGCACGAGAAGTCACCAGTGTCAAGGAAGCAACTGCCAGGCAGTCTTGGTTGACTACCAGTCAGTGCAGTTTTCCAGCTCATTGTATATAAAGGCATTGGGCCATGTGGATGGGGAAGACTATGGTAAGGTGATGGGAATTCTCTTGGAAATGGAATTGTTGAACTTACCTGAGTGATGACCAGACTTTCTGGCCAAGGCTAGGCTCCCCCTTATTTCTTTAAGAAAAAAACACTTGGTGATGTTTAGACTCATCAAGTTTGGTTATGATATATACTTTGTAACTTTTTTCTTTGGAAGCTATACCTGACCCTGTGCTAGTTCAATCACTCTCCTACACCTTATACCCACTGTCTTGTGCAGGCTTCAGCAAGTATTGCTATAGGGAGGCTAGTATGGCCTTCTTGCTAACTCTGTTCTTGTCTTTAAAGCTTTTTTGGATGGGAAAGCAGTAGGCAGGAAGGGATTCAGTCAATGGTAATGTCCTTTGCTGTGGTAACTGATTACAGCTATGTCTACCTACAGCATGCACCTGAGAAATGATAACTACCTGATAACCCTCCCCACAACTTCCAAATAACTTAGTTTTCATACGTAGTGATTATGCTGCCTCTATTCCTTGGTGGTAGCAGTCTAGTAACTCTTTCTGCAACTAATCAATACAACTTAATTTTCTTATGTAAATGTCCATGAAGTTTTTGGAAAAACGTATAGCCTTAATTAAAAAAAAAAGACTGAAATCCCCACAGATCTACAACAACGGAACAGGGAGGACTAATGAGGCTGTTCCCCTCACTGCTTCAGATTCATGTGCAGTCTCATGTAAACAGCAAGTGGCGTCCACTTCTAGACCATTTTGGGGCCAAACTTGAAGAAATCTTTCTGTAGAAGACGGAGACTGGTACAGACTACTGTAGGCCTTGAGATTATACTGTTTGTTTTGTGGCCCCATCCTATGGTGTGAAGGGATATACTGCCTGAATTGGATGCAAGACTCGGGGCTTTAGGACAGTCGGATGCATTCCTGTGTAACAGGAATTTATGGTGAGACTGACAGCTAAACAAATAGGGAAGTTCAGAAGGAGCTTCTCATAGCTTGTGTGGTGCCATATGCAGTAGCTGGCTTAAAATAACTACATTTGACCTTGCGCAGCTCCATTTAAAAATCAAAAATCCCTACAATCTTAAGGTAAAGCTTCTTTAGATGTGGCACACTTGATCTGTAGAAGTAGTAAAAGCCTTCTGGCCAAACTCTTTCCTACTGGTATTTGATTAATGAAAACACTGGGCACACGCGGTACAACAACTTGCAGCAAGGCTATACCAAAAACTCCTTTTAGGCATAAGAATCCAGCCTGGAAAAGCCTAGGGAGACAATGAGTTACTTTTATAGAAGTTCTGTGTGCAATGTTAGGAAACTTGTGTCAGCAATGTCTCTTGTAGGGATATCGTCACTGAGCTGCAGGTTGGTGCCTGGCTTGCTGGCCTTACAGTCCACAGCATAAGTGCTGCTTTAAAACTTGAGCTGTGAATATGGAGGAAAGAGCTTTCCTCTTGTGTGCCCCCTATTCTCACACAGGGGATAATGAGCTGGTAGTGAAGAAATCAAGGTGTATTTTCCATTCCTCAGAATATGCTGGTTTATGCAGCATCATAATTTAAAGTTGAACTGCCAGAAATAAAACCGTCTTTATAGAGCTTTATAGTTCTCTGAAACTTTACTGTAGCTGTTGTTGCTTTCTGGCGATTCTAACAGCTGCTCAGTCAACCTTTTCTGAAAATGCCTATTGGGAAAGAACTACTCGGTACACTGAAGTACTGACATTAAAATGAGGCAATTGAGCTAGAAAAGCATGCTGTTGAGCAGCATCCCTTGTCAAGCTCCTTCACCTAATGAATTTCTGGTTCTTTCTGAGCAGATGATAATATCCAGTTCTTGTAAATGTTTGTCCTTGCTAATCAAAGGCAGACTTGAATGTTTATAAACAGAGGATAACTATGTTCCAATTAAAATTCTTGCTTTATCTATTATAAAACTTCATGTGAACTAAATGCTAAAAGCTGAAGTGATGATGCACTGTGAAACTGAATTATAAAGTTCAGGGACTACTTTTCCCAATGAAGACTTCGGAACAAAGCAGAAAACTATTTTAGTAGCCTGAATTTCCTAAGCAACATGCTTGCACTTGACACTGCTTTGTCTACCCTAGTACTAACACAAGCATGATGATCTGACCTTCCAAACAGAAAAATAACTGAATTGGCACTCTAATTCTACATTTCAAGTATACAGACTTAATAAGAAAAGGCTTTTGTTGACTGTACTTGCTGACCACTGGTTTTCTTCTTGATTTCTTTTTTTTGTGAATAATTGTATTTTAACTATTCTGGTAATCTTGTATCAAATCCTGGGAATGCTGTAGAACTCCTGGAGTTGAAAATTATTACAGTGAAGGTCTCAGACTTGGAAGGTGAGGTCAAAGATAACAGGTTTATCTAGAACTGTTAAACTAGCTCCTTTTGAGCTTGTCCCTAAGGAGAAAGTCTATAACATAGCTGACTTCTTCAGGCTGTTAGCCTTGGAGCTTGGAGAAACCCTTGTTGCTCACCCTCCAGAAAATGTCTCTGGGTATGTTTAAGTCTCTAGCTGAAGTGATTAGTTTTATATCTGTCTAGTTTTATGTCTAAATCTTACAGAAGCTTTTTTGTGGAAAGAATTTGTGTATAGCTGTGCTGGTACTGGATTTAGGCATTACTTCTCAAAGAACACTACTCAACAAATAAGTTTAAAAGAAAAATCAAAGTGGTGGCTGGGATTGCAAACTTCTTTTAACATCTGACTTGTATGATGCACATAACATCTGTTACAATGAGATAACACAGGATAGAAGAGGTAATATTGTGTGAACTAGATGACTAGACCTAAATGCTGAATTTGTACCTACTGACCTGGTACAGAAGCCCATTTACAGTGACTACAGTTCATGCTTAAATATAAATATACTCTCTCACTGTCCTCTCTTTCAGGCCAGGAGCGCTTTGGAAACATGACCAGAGTATACTACAAAGAGGCAGTTGGTGCTTTTGTGGTCTTCGATGTCACAAGAGGCTCCACTTTCGAGGCTGTTTCAAAATGGAAGCATGATTTGGACAGTAAAGTACTACTTCCTAATGGCAGCCCCATCCCTGCTGTTCTTCTTGCAAACAAGTGTGACCAGAAGAAAGATGGCAGCCAGAATCCCTCTCAAATGGACCAATTCTGCAGAGAAGGTGGCTTTGTTGGATGGTTTGAAACCTCTGCCAAGGTGAGCATAAAGAGGAAACATTTAACTCTTCTAAGTATTGGCATAAGAATGGATGAATTTAGTCATGTGGGGAAGCGAATCATCAAGTATAGGAAGTGACAGTCAAATTTCCAGTGTTCAGCAAAAGTTGGAAGACTTGCAGCATGCGTGGTTTAGATTAGAACTGCATCTTAAATTCAGATAATCTTAAAACTAACAGGAAAACTTTTAACTGAGTTTAAGCTTGTTTCTTGCACGTGCCATTCTTCAGATGTTAGTACTATTAAACACCGATCAAACTGTTAAAAAGATGCAAGTAGTCTTTAGGTGCAGGTTTTTAAATTGCAGCTTCTGACTTCACTGCTGCATGTAGGAAGCAGTAAGACTCCAGAAGTGAACAAGCTATTAGCTCACTTGTTACTACCCACCCAGACGATAATGTCACTAAAGCACTTTCCTATTTTATCAGGCAGTGTCAAGACTGACACTGGAGAAAAAGAAATTGCTCTGTGTATTAACTTTAAGCTAAGATAGCTAGCTACTTTATTCAAAGAGATAACTTTGACTAAGTTCATATATTGTACAGTTTTGGCCTACAGACTTGGTGAATGCATAGATAAGCTTGCAGTAACTTAGTTGAAAGTGGAATCCAACACTTCCTTAAAACCCAATTGATCCTTAAAATGAAAGATTCTTCTAGATGAAGACAATGTGGCTGACAGACCAAATTACTGGTCTGGATAATAAATCCATTATATGGTAAGCTAAACTTCAAAGTCCCTATTTTCCCTTGGCTTGCCTACTTCCTTTAACTGTTGCTCATGAACTGGCACAAAGTGATGCTTAGACAACTCTTTGAGGAAAAAAAAAGTCCGTAGGAGGAATATGATAAGCAATAAAGTAACAAGCCTCTTCCTGATGACTTTGAAATAAGGAAGAAGGGTACAGAGTGACAGGAATTACTGAAATTAGGTAATAATTTTTTTGCATTTGAACAAAAGAATTCCCCAAATCACCCATCTGTTACTAAAACCCTCACACTTTAAGGCTCTTTATTCTCAAAAAGAATACCAAGATTCTGCTTTGGGTTATGTCTTCCTTGAAGCTTCACCTGTCCGTAATACTGCTATACATGAACTTCAACATGGGTTAAAAAGAAATGCAAGTAGCAATGGAACAAAACCTAATGTGGAAGTATAGCAACAGCTTGCATTTTAGGTGGCATTTAGGATGCAACAATGTAAACCAAGGCTGTTGGTGCAGAGAAAAGTCCAGACAATATTAGTCCTAGTTCAGTTATGAATTGACTTGTTAGGACTTTGAAGAGGTAGTTAAAATGTTTAAAATTCAGGACAGCTTTCTTGTTTTCTAAGCATACCAAATCAGTTTATGGTTTCAAGCCCTGCCCACTTACCTAGCCTGATGATAATCTTTTGCCTTTCTGCTGGAACTGGTACTTGTATCTTCAGTCTAGTCATCAGTAGTATAGGTCCCACTCCCCGTGGATTTAGGAGAATATTAAAGGTTATAAAAACTGCAGAAAGTATAAATATTCATAGAAATACCTTATGAACATCCTTACACTAAAATGAGGGGAATCTTCCTCTACTCTGGGCAGGGAAAATTGCCTATCTGCAAACTGCCAGAAGCAGTTTGTGGCTGACAGCCACAAGCTTGTAAAGTGCAATAGTGTTGGGTCAAACGTTCTCATGGTCTAACTTTGCTCATGTTGAGTTTAGATCTAAAATTATGGAGACAGAAGAGTGCTCTGGGGGGGGCATTTCCTTTGGAACCAAAGACAAGTGATTCCAAATGTGGCAGCCCTGTAGTGAGCTAACATGGCCCAGCCAGCTCAAAGCTGTGGCCAAAGGCCCCTTGGCATTGGTTAACTTGGCCCCTCAGTAACTAAGACAGCCTGATAGAATACAGCTCCAGGTATTGTGCATGCACACCTTTTCAGAGTGTATGTTAAGGTACTTCTCAAAGCACACACAAGAAAATATAGAGAGGCTAGATGAGGCACCCTGACTTAGCTGAGGTTTTGAGGCTGATAGAAAAGGTCCTCTTACATAAGTAAGTGTATCCAAACTGCAGCAGAAGCGGAAAATAGGCCCCAAAAGGTAGAATGCTACTATGAACAGTGTGACTGCCCATTATCTTTCCTGATGCAGAAATGTACTTTAGCATTTGTGTGTCTTCCAAATGCAGGTGACACTTATCCCCCAAATGCATACTAGATTAGAGTCTAAGTATCCTGTTTGTAATATGGGTGAATAACTCTGTCTCAAACCTTTCTGGCAACTTTTTTTTCAACAAGCAAGTGTATGAGCAATGACCTGATGCATCTGAGATGTTTGTGTCATGCTGTTGAGACTGTAGAAGAGTTTTTGTATTTAGCCAGCTTCTAATTGGAATGTGTGACTATTTAAAAAAAAAAAATCACTGACTTCTTTGCTTTCAACTTCTTTAGGACAACATCAACATAGACGAAGCTGCTCGATTCTTGGTGGAAAACATCCTTGCCAACTACAAAACCTTTCCTAATGAAGAGAACGATGTGGGGAAACCAAAACTGGACCTAGACCCATTGAAAGCAGAGAGTAAATCACAGTGCTGCTAATGCTACCACCGTACAGTAAATGTGATGCAATGAGCAGCAAGACTGTTCCTTAACTCAAACTGCTGCTATGGTGCTGCGTTGTGACAATCCATATGGGGTGTCTGGTATTATCTGAATAGGTGATTCTTGTGGGTGTTTACATATTCTTGTTTAGCACGAAACTGAGTATCTTGTGAGTTATCACTCCACTTGCTTAAGTGGCTGCATCTAAGTATGATTAGTGTCGCCTTACTTGAGAACATAAGGTAGTGTTTACACTCCTAAAAAGGAACAAAGACAACATTCAGTGTCTAGTTTGCTTCTAGGACATATGCTACATTCCAAATAGGACTCACTTATCATGTTTTTAGCTGAATAGACACTTGCACCTTTACAGTAAACTTTTTGCCTTTGTCACCAGTGATGTCCCACTTTAGCCTGGCTTCTCACCTACACACTTGTCCCTATTTATTTATCCCCCACCATGAGGATCTGTGTCATTGCTAGTTCTCCTGGATCAAGACATCCCAGAAATCTTGAAGGGGCCAGTGAGAGATGGGGAGGTACCTTTCCCAGTGTGTTCACTGGGACTGAGTGAAGTAGATGGCTTTTACCACTGAGTAAGAACAAGAAGGGTAAATGATTGTACTTAACAGGGGAAAGGCATGGTTATAGAGAGACTAACAAAAATGCACCTCCAGCTGTTGCAGGCAGAATATTTTAGCTAATACTTTACCTATGGAACACATTAATGAATACGGTTGTACTGCTGGCACATAGTTACAGTAACCTCACCCATATGCACATCCAGAAATAAACATCCAGTAGCTTTTTTATGCACTAACACTGAAAACTTTACCAAGAGTGCAAAAAGTAAATGTCTTACTGTCCTGTGATAACGAACTTGCTTCTTTTTCCTTCCATCTTGAAATGGTTCTGAATACAGAGGAAGAGAGGCCTTGAAGGAAATAGCTTAACTGGTTCTTGTTAGCCTATAAACACCACCACCACCACCCCCCCCCCCAAGCTCTAACTTTCAAATTTAGAGCAGTGCTTCACTCTGACTACTGGGAGCTGGTGAACTGGCTTACCAGATGCAACTCGGTATATTGAGATGCTTATGTTTCCTTGTTATGACTCATATATTTCTGGCAGCAAATGAAGATCAAAAGGATTACAGAGATTTCATGGTTCTTGAATACATTCTGGAACTCCGGCTCTGCTTGGCTGAAAGGCTTTGAAGCTCCTCTTTATTTCAAGGATTTATTATGTCCTGGTACCTCATTGCTACTGACTAGAAGTCTTATCTTGCTTGGTCTGATAGTGCTGATGCTTAAACATCAGCATGAAATATGTGCCAGATTGATTGTACTTTAATTTGTATTGAGATTTCCTAGGCTGTCTTCTTTTTCTAAAGAGTAACATACTTTTTAAGAGACAAATAAATATATTTGGGCATCTTATATGTTGTTGGTGTATGCTTCTGAGAACATGAATCTTCACATCATGTGTCCCACCCTATACACAAGTGCTTTTCTGCTTTCATTGACAGTTGAAAAGACTTTATCTTCTAATAGATGCTATGTTAAAGGCTAATTTCAAATTACCACAATAAGGCTTGGCATAAGCTATAATTGGGGTTAACTAACTTGGGTTCAAAAGATAATTCAGATGAAAGGGTTCTTAGGAAGTCTTCTAAGCTGACATCTTCTCCAAGCAAGGTCATATGAGGGGGCTCAGGCTTTCCTGTGTCTTAAACCTTCAACAATGGAGACTGTATGGCCTTGGGAAAGGTGTTTCAATGCCTGGCTGTCCTCACGAGAGTTTATGTAGTCTGAATCTCTCTAACATCAATTTATATCTGTGGTCTCCTATCTTCCAACTACCTACTACTGTAAAGAATATGTCCATTAGGCTTGTGCAGATTTATTGGGTGCTTAAAGTTTGATTGCTAATTTACATTTTTTCTGAAAGCCTGTAGCACTTCAGAAAGGAAGCTGCACCCCATCCTTGTTCCTTGCTTGTTTGAGTTGTTAACCTTTCTAGCTAACCTGGAACTACCATAATCTTCCTATTCAGTCACTTGCAGAACAACTCCATTTAGACTGGAAACTCAATTTTAATAAGCTGTTTAATTTCCAGTGTCTCTTTCTAAACTCTAATTATAGCTGCACAAATCTATTAACTAGCCACATGTTCCATGTGCATAGCCTGTTTATTTGATGCTTATTGACCAGATCAAAATGTGATAAACCTTGATGGCCAGTCAGACAAGAGAGAATTTCATGTTTACTTGGCTTCAACTGTAAGTTTACTGAGCCTATGCAATGTAACATGAAGTTTGTCACTAATGGGCAAAAAAGGCCAATTCCTGAGCCTGTCTAGTATGGTATAAAAGGCTGGTCTACATTCAAAGGCTAGTTCCTTAAATACCTACTTTACTGCGGAAACTTCCAGTGAAGGTAGACTGTTTGGTGTTTTGTTTTGGTTTTTTTTTTTTTTTTTTTTTTTTCCCAAACAGTTATTATGCTTTTTCTTGGTTTTAGTTTTCAGATTCAACAGCAGAATGAAGACCAAACTCTGACGCTTTGGGACTCTACCTGAATGCATCGATCTCATCTGGGTCCTGCCAGTGACAGTGTAATCCTATGCAGATTAGTTTCAAGAATGTCTAAATTTCTGCTTGAAGACCTATTGCTGCTATGTTTAAGCTCTTCCCTTATTCTGTATGTAGCTTGTGTTCTAAAGCTCTGCATGAATGTAGAATGGCTGTGATTCTCAAACTGTGGTGGAGTATACTAATTTTGATACAGGTTGTCACTGACTGGAGAAGCTGAGGCAGGGAGAGGTTCAGGAACGGTCTACAAAAATAAAGCCCTGAAGGTTTAATGTGACTGCAGATTGTATTACAGAGCAGACTGATCTTCCCTATGTCTAGTAGTATAAAAACCAAGCTGACTTCCACCTGCATGACGGACTGTCTCTCTCCTGCTGTGCCCTCCCCCCTCCAATATCTTTCTGGGGAAAA
The DNA here is from genome assembly GCA_018403395.1 of Gorsachius goisagi. NCBI lineage: Eukaryota > Metazoa > Chordata > Aves > Pelecaniformes > Ardeidae > Gorsachius > Gorsachius goisagi. Next base: position 7,920 of record BOSO01015779.1, on the reverse strand, counting down.
AAAAATTGAGTTTTAATAGATGGCTAGTCTTCATGCTGCAAACTGCATTTTCACTCCTATTCCTTGCAGGGAGTGATACTATATTTGAGACTGGTGGGGTGGATCAGGAAATCTGACCTACCCAGATGGTGAAGGCTATAGGAAAAACCTGGCATTATAGCCTGAGGAAGGGAATGGGAGTATTTCCCTGGCAGAGGAGAATAAGGTTGTAGTTTGTGGAGAAGTGTTTAGGTCAATTAAACTAGTCATGAAGCCATGTCCTAATTAATCCAAGAACTTTGATTTGGAAAAATATGTGGAAGTTCAGACAGACCAAATTTAAATTCAGGCTAATAAGCGAGCAAAAAGTGTCAAACATCGTTTGTTGTACATGATACATAGTGAAGTGATTCATCTTAATCAGATGAACAGGCCCCATGCTATCTTATTTCATTATCTCTTGCAATCTGAAATATGTCAATCATAAATGAGTAAGTACCTGACTTCCTATTCCCTGTGTTTAAGGGACAGGTTTGAGATGAAAAACTTGAGTACAGATCTGAAGCAGTGCCTCAGTAAAATGTCTTTCCCATCATGTTTCCATCAACTGATTTTGTAAAGGCAGGAGATGGCATATAGTCTTCCTGGGTTGTAGCTGTGCAGCATGTCTTTGCAGCTAACGCAAAGTCGGCCTCTATTCATTTAGAAAGCTTAATGAGGCATTACAATTGCTGACCAACCTAGAAAGGAGTTAGAGCAATTAGTGATCTTTCAGTATGGGATTTTCTAGGTGTATCTTAACTGCAGTAGTAGAAAAATAGGAGCTATTTCAAGCTCCAGAGCTTTGTTTGCTTAAACTTTGTGTCAGACCTATTGAATTGTAATAGGGTTCAGTCTCCTTAAATTGAACAATTCCTTGTTTATCTGTAGTGATTGGTTACTGGGGAATAGTTTGAGTCACTCTTACAGACTCAGTGCCTGAGTAACCATTTGATATATGGTGATAAGAAGAAATAGTTATAAAAGAAATATGTGCAGTAAAATTATGGTATTGAATGGTGAAAGATCTTGCTCTTAAAAACTGGTGCTCCTTTATCTTTCTAGTCTTAACATCTTGCTAGTGACCTTGGTTCCAGAACAGAACTGACTACCTTTCTCTTTTTACAGAACACCTTTATTTGGCACAGAAACACAGTTCTCTAAGTGCGTGTATGCCTTCGTCCTTCATATAAAGAATTACTAACGAGTTTAAGAAATGGGGGTAGTGATATACTTTCAGGAGTAAAAAATGTATTAACAAAATGCCAGTGAGATAAATAACGATTCTGAATCAAAATACATCATTTATTTGGCAGTACAAAAAAGGTCACTTCAGAGACAGTTCTTTGTCCTGCAGCAGAATAATATTGAAAATAAGGAATATACTAGAGTCAGATCTGACTATGTAGTGAAGATTATTTGAAAGAAATTGTGCCTGTATTGTACATGAACATTATAAAGCTCTATTTCTAAGCTCACTTCTCTTTTTCAATTTGTGTCTAAACAGGAAAAAAAAGTACTTAATTTCTGTATTTTTAAACATGTTTATGGATTCTCTTATCACCACCTAAAATAGAAATTTTCACTGAATGACCACTAGCTTAGACATCTTATGTGGCTTACATGCTCATATGAATAGATTCTATTATATGGTTATTTTATCATTTCTGTGTACATACAAAATGCTTCCTGCCCCCAGTACCTTAAGAAAAACTTCCTTTTTTAGGTAGGGGTGGTGTTTCACATAGCTTTGCCCTGGGAGGTGTACAAGTAGAGGGCCAGCATCTCAATATTGTTTCCTTCATCCTTTTGCAAAGATAGTAAGAGATGAGTATAGTGATCTTGGATCTTTTTATCACTGGGTAAATCATAATTTGGCCTGAACTCTAAATGAAATTAAAATACGCAGGATTCCTGGTCGTATTGCCCTTCCATTTTACTCCCAGTTACAAGTTATCTGCTACATGTCATATGGCATTTTAATATCAAGGGATTCTATCTACCTTTTACGTGTTCTAGGAAATGAAACAAAGCGTTCAGTCTTCTGAGAAAACATACAGGCTGCTTCTGTTTTGTCTCAACATTAATTTTTTTTTTTGGAACTTAGGAACTTTTAACCTTCTTATTATCATGACACTTCTGAAAGCTTAACTTATGTTGCTAATTATTGGTCCTGTTGGAAAGCTCTTAGCTCCCTAAAGGTTAAGGATAGCGTGGGTATTCTGCTACCTCCCTATCTAACTCCTCTGTCCTTCCTGGTATGTATTGAAATAGTATGTAGTATCCATCCAGAATAAAGGGCTTTCAGCCCTCACATTCAATTAGGTTTGTTTTTATTTTTGTAGTTCAAAAGTGTCCTGTAGACACTGTTACTCTGTAGTATAGTACTTGGGCTGCATGATCCATTTCCATTGTTCATAGTATGTCAAAGCATCTTTGGTTATAATGAGTGAATTTTAATTGACAGTGCTATCCCAGCATTGATGTAGCAAAATATCTGCCCCACTAAGATACATTCAGTCTTAACTTTAAATTACTATGTCTCAAACATGATTTTATGCTTGGTCAGTATTTATTCAGTACAGTATAACATTGAAATAGTTGTATTGTGCACAAAGATTATCTCTAGTCTCTTTTCCCTGGACAGCACCTGGCTGGTTGAAATGTTAATGCTTCTATGGATATATGTGCAGGCAAACTGGTTCACTTGAAGCTTAAAGAATTGGTGGTTTCGATTATGCTTTGCCTCAAAGTACCCCAAATCCCTGCCTTCTAGTATTCAGTAGTTTAAGGAGCAAGGGCTTTGAGTGACATTGTCTGTCGGGATGCCATTTGCTTTCATTGGACTGTTGTTTTAAGCACAATTAGACGAGGCTTACTATAGCTCAAGTGGTTATGATGGCACTTGTATCATATGTATGATGGCATAAGTGTCATAATCACTTCTGTCATTTTTATGTGCTTCAGAAGATAGAGAATATAAACTGCACTCACTATTTTTTTTTTTAGAGAAGATGATTTGTTTTTACTTGGTAGATTGGAAAAACAAGTTAGAAGACGTCTTACAGGTATACCTATTTATGGTCTTGTTCCTGACTCTTCCTGAAAAATGTTAATCACACTTATAAAACATTTCTCTAGCAATCTTATTTTGCATTTTTAAAAGAGTATATCTTTTTGCTTTTGCCTGTATACACAACCAGAACCATGCTTAAAACTGCACTGAAGTTAATCACTATTAAAAAGGATTTTCTATGATCTGCAGCATGCATTGACTTAGAACAAGACTTAACTTGTTAAGTCTCCTGTAAAAAAATTACTTTCTTGATTGTAAATAACAAAATACTAAAGTGGTGTACTAAGAGATTTAACAGTCTCTACAGCTCAGTAGTTAACTCTGCATTAAGATTGTGTATTCTCATTTTAAAAACAGAAATATCCTTCCATCCCTCAGGCCACAATCAAAAGCCATCATATCTTTTAGAAAAAGATTTCCAATTTTTTTTTTAAGAGGTAATATTACTTGCTCTGTCAGTATATCCATTTCTTAACAATTCCAACAGCTAGGGTACCAAAGTTGCCCCCAACTTCAAACTTCAGGTAGGGGTTTTCGCAGGGTATCAAACCAGGAAGTTTTTCATTTTGACGTAGAAAGATAGTGCTGTTATGAATCATCAAAGTAAGTTTACAAACGAAAGGCAATGGCACTGCCTGGCTCTCTGAGCTAATTTAATTTTCTTTCACTGCCTGCTCTGGCTGCCTCCACTCTGTTCCCTCAACATTTAAGTGGAGAGGGGATCAAAATTGTGGGACCCAGTTCAGGAAACCACTTTGGCTTAATGTTAAATATGTGCCCATGGGACTCAATGGTACTGCTGAATATTTTATGGAATGTTTTGGGGCTGTCTTTCCAAAATGAGACTGTATCATGACAATGTGATCAAAAGGTGCTCTAGCAAAGGAAGAGCTTGGCAAAAAGATAAGGGGAAATAGTAGCACAGCTGGGGTTCATCAGAATCCTTTCTAGCACCATGTCAAATTCAAGGGAGGCTAGAGTACTAGAAGAGGCATGTCCCTGGCAAGATCAGATGAGACACAGTACCATAAGACATTTTGAAATGGCAGGGGGCAGAAGGTCCTGTGCTTAGAAGACTGTTTTCTGTTATGCAGCTGGGTGCAGTTTTTTTCCCCTACCTCGTCTTAACTCACCAGTTCACCCAAGATATACATATAATCCATTTCCCCACGTTGCTACCTAACCTCAGGCTGACTTAAGAGTTTACTATTCACAAGCAGCTGTATTCTGTTTCAGTCTATCTATTCAAGGCCGGTTTTGCTCAAGTTCAGTTCCCTGTCCTATGTCACCTCAGTAGCCGACTGTTCCTAACCCTGTGCGCAGGCTGCTCCTCCCAAGCTCTATCCCACACTGCAGAGTTTCCTTTTTCTCAGGCATTGCCAATCTCCACTCTCACTCTGCTAAATGAATTAATTTCAGAAGCTAAATTTTCTTATCCTTTGATTAAAAAATGAAGAAAACAAAATAAATCTCCCAGACCCAAACAAAAGAAAATAAAAATCCATTCTACCTTCCTTTAATCTCCTATCTAACTTCGTAGCAACCTCATGCTTGAAGATACATCATCAGTTCTTACACAAGCTTTTGTGTCTAACTTTAACCCTTTTTTTTGTGGAAAACTTCCCAGAATGGCTGAGGTTGGAAGGGGCATTGGGAGATCAGAGTCCAACAACCCAGCAGAGTCAGCTTAAGCAAGTTGTTCATGGCCATGTCCAGTTTGATGGAGACTCCAGAGCCTTATTGGAAAACTTGTTCCAGTGTTTGACCATGCTTCCTGTAATTTAAAAAATAATTAAAAAAAGGTGGAATTTCCTGTATTTAAATGTTTACATTGTCTCTAATCCTGTTGCTGGGCACCTGTGAGAAGAATCTTGAGTGTCTTTAGTCTCCACATCAGGTATTTCTACAAGTTATGATTTGCCCCCTACTACACACACAGGCCTTTTCTTCTTACTGTGAAGATTTTTTTTGTCTTGTTCTGGAATCCTTGTGCCTCGTGTAAAATCAGAGGAGAGTGAAGTCTGAGCTCCAAGACCCCTGAAAGGAGCTCTGGTGGTGTTCCTGTTCGTTGTTACTCTTTTTCTGCTCCCTCCAACTAGTATTGGTAGCTACAAAAAAGTGAAAATTATTTAGGACTAAAAGGCTGTTTTCCTGTAAGTGACTTGTGTGTGCTATAGCAATTGACAATGTAATGGTTTAAGGAGAAAAGGAAAAAAAAAAAAAGCACCAGTATTTTGAATGGTATCTTAGAAGAATGGTGACCAGAAGGCCACCCATCCATCAGTAACCAGTGCCTGTTACCTTAGTATCTGTTTAGCTGCATCCCAGTGGGTCCCTAAGATACAACTGTGCCATTCTTTTTGTTTTATCTTCTTGTATATTTATGTCACATTTTTGAGCTCTAAGGCTGCCTCTACCCTAATAATGTTTCCCTTCAGGGAGCGTCTGTCAGATATACTTTGTGGCTTGAGATGCTAGGCCAATGAAACAGCTGATTTGACCTTACAGATTCTTTGCCAGTTTGAAAACTAGCTTTTTTAAAATTCAGATTAACTTCTCTTTCCAGACAAGCTGCCCTTGTCATTGCTATTAGGTTATGGAATTCTAAATTCAGTTCTTGGATAAATAAAAAGAGGTAACTTGAGGGATGCAGCATATGAGATCCTTTTTTTTTTTTTCTTCGCAAAGCAGGTAGACACATGCTTTTTAATGCCATCGCTGTTTGCAAGCAAACGTATCATAGAATTTTATGGTAAAAAGGTGCATTTTGAACTATCTATGAGCTATCATTTAACAGAGCAAAGAATGAAGGGCTCTGTAGCTTGTTCACATTCTCTTCTGACTTCTGTCGTCCCTCCTTCACCACCCAAAAATATTTACAGGCAGGTGCACTCAAATTTCCATTATTTTTCTGTTGTCTTTCAGATAATTGCATTACAGAAAAGATATTTGCTATGATGCTGGAAACCTCATTGGTCATCTGCAATGGGATCAGGAAGGAAATTTTCCTACTAGGAAAACTTTTGCAGGTGCCACTTACACCTATGTTTCGTAGGTACTTTTCCACTGCAGTTTCTCTGTCCAGTGAGCATAGGAAAGGAAAGGGAATTGAAGAGGAATAGACAGAAATCACAGGTTACCTGAGGTGGTGGTTTCATCTGTGTTTTGGGTCACAAACTCTGTCCTCTAAGTTTCAGCCTCAGTCTGCAAGTCTGCATCAGCACCCAGCAAGGTGTGGACGTTAACAGCCCTGCGCTGGTACTGAAGTGGTAGCCAGCTGTTTGAACTCACCTCTGCCTCTGCTATTATTCATATGCGTGCCCTGATCAGTATTTGATAGCGTAATTGTCTGAAGAGAGAGCAGCTGTGCAGTTTGAAAAGAAATAATTAAACCTGAAATGTTTACTTTGGTTCTCAAGTGAGAAATGTCCCAAAGGTACCTTATTTAAAATGGATGCTGTTGGACATAATGCTGAAGGAAATGCAAAGACGTGGAAGAATTTTCCACTTTGAAATTGAAAACTATGTATCTGGCCTTCTGCCATCTTGATATAAATCAAGATCTGACATTTGTCTAAAATAAGCCTCTAGATGTAGCGACATCTGCATATTTTTCCATGTATCTTTTATCTACTCATACCCTCTGTAACTTGACAAATAAATTTGTATTGATTTTTATATTTCCAAAAGACTTAGCTTGAGTAGGTGAACAAGTATGTTCTGTTTTAGCATGGATTTTTCATCAGGCACTACAGGTTGGGAAATAGCAAATAGGTTAAGGGTTAGAAATAGGAGTTGTCGGTAATAATGCAAATCCTGGAAGGTATCTGAAAAAGTCCACTTAGTTTAGTTGAAGTCAACTGTCCTCTGGATTCAAAGGTAAGAGATCAGCGGTAGGTTTACCTGACCTCGGTAGAACTCCATTCACGTTGGCAATTCTTCGTATCAGGAATAGATGAGTCACATCGCTTTGAAATGAAAAAAGAGAATAAATACTTTCCAGCTCTAAAATCTCTCCAGGCTGCAGGCCTATTTTTTTTTTTTCTTTTTCTTCCTTCCCATGTGCTTTGTACATATCCGCGTAAAAGGGGGCAAAAAAATTGCTATGATTTCAAACCGGTACTTCTTACTCTTGCTCTTTACCTGTTCAACAGCAACCTGGACGTGCGCTCAGAGCCTTTGTAACCGAAGCGCACGTGCTCAACGCCTTTAGCTTTGTCGCAAATTGCTGTTTTCGGAAAGGTCCTCGAAGCTCCCGCCTCAGCTCGCCGCCCTCGGAGCCGAGGCTTTCCCCGAAAAAGCGCTCCCACCACACCGGGCTTCTGCTGCCCTCAGCACGAAGGCGGCGGCGCGGAGCGTGCCCGAGCGTCCCCGAGCTCCCTCGCCCGGGGCCCTGAGGCGGCGGCGGCTGCTCCTGCGCGGCGGGGAACGGGGACGATGCCGGGGGTGGGCTGGGTGCAGGGCTCCTGGGCCGCGGGGCGGCGCTGGACCCGCTACCTCCGGCGGTCTGGGTCGCCCGGCAACGCGGCGGACGCGGCGGGGCCGGCGGCCATGGCCTCCAAGGGGAGCAAGAGGAAAGAGCTCGGCAGCCGCAACAGCTCCGGGCTGCTGGGCGCCGCCGCCAAAGAGTGAGAGCCGCGGGGGGGGAGGGCGCGGGAGGAGGGGGGGCTGCCCGCCGCCCACCCACCCACCCACCCACGGGGTGCGGGGGGGAGGCACAGCGGGGTGCCCGGCCGGGGAGGGGGCTCGGCCCGCCTGGCAGTTTCCCCCGGGGCTGCCCGGGCGGCCGTTAAGGCCCGCGGCCGGCGGGGCAGGGCAGGGCGGGA
>BOSO01015778.1:0-27625 GCA_018403395.1 Gorsachius goisagi | reverse complement strand
TAATATTTTAAATACTGTATGCCAACAACTTGTACTTTGCTCTCTCCCTCCTCTGTCTGATTTCTTAACCAAACATCTGTGAAAAATAGGTGATGTCTGCTGATTAGTCACAGTTAGTTTTTACATCCAGGTAGTACCGTTACCTTTGTTTAAGATTAAAGCATACGTTAACTTATGTTATCCAATCACTGCATTTTGCCCTCTCTAGTTAACAAATCTAAGTCAGGCAGGATGCAGTTTTAAGAGTAGTTCTGCTCAGCCAGTCTTTGCACAAATAGCTACTCCACAATTAGAGGCAGTTATCAGCAATTTTGCCCAACTCCTCTTAGGCTGCAGTTATGTAAAATGAATGAATTCTGCCTTGTTCAAATTAGTTCTTTAAGTTAAAGACTTGGGGGAAAATCTAAGGTTAAGGGCAACACACATTTCACTTCATTATGCACAGAACAAGCAGCTTTCCTATTGCTGTCTTTGGCGCTTTGGGCAAGATTCACCCCATTCCACATTAAACAAAACAATAGATTGCAGTTCAAGTCCTTCTGGTTTCCTGTTGCTAATTAGTGTTTTAAACAACCTTTAGAAGCATAAATGGATCAAATTTATAAGAAAGTGTCCTGGAGGTACAAATAGATTTTGCCCCTCTCCTGCTGGTAATCTCTCTCTGTCCTGTGTATCCTGCAGAAAAACTCACTTCATTCTGATGGCTACTTCACCTCAAACGTCTGACCCTCATTGGGGTGCCACTGGGCAGGACATTTACTTACAGCACTTTTTGGTTTATAAATCTTTGTCTTGTAGCCATGCATTTCTTCCCCCTGCCTCTGTATTGCAGGAAACAGTCATTCAGTAGTGTCTAAACAGAAATGAAAAAAAGAAAAATAAAAAAGATACATATAATACAAGTGTTATACAGAAAACACTATTGTATTTCCCCCTGGGAAATATCACATTTACTGGTAACTTTTTCATGTCTCCTCGTCTCTCACACACAGCATCTGAGTGTAATTGGAATGACATGACCTGGTTTATTGGCATCTTCCTCCAGCAATTAGTTGCAAAATGGCACAGTATAATTTCATCAGATGCTAAAACAGCGGAACATAAGATCTCAGTATGATAGTCTGTGTAAGGAAAGAATACATTTATTCAACACTTGGTAATTTATTGGAAAATAATTTTCTGTGGGAAAGATACCTTTACATGTTACCAGACAACACTTACAGCCACTCAAGTTTTCAAAAGAAGTTCAGAATGTTGAAATATATCATTACTCATTTAGGTACACTCTAAAACTACATCTAGTTTGACCCAACTTGCAAGAACAAAGAATCACCCTAGATCCCAATCACACAATGACCTCCCTTTGTGGCTCTATATACATGCAGGAATTTTTTGATATAGATTTGAAATGTTTGCTTGCATCTCTACTTCATGTTACAAACAGAAGACTCCTGTGACTACCAAAATCAGGACAGAGCTTCTGGATATAACTACTTAGTTTAAAATCAGAAAGGAAACACACACTGATAGTTTTATTAAAAGCAGATACTCACAAAAAAAAAACCCAAACCAAACCCTCTGTAAGTTTTAAGATGCTTATATAAATGTTCACGCAAGATATTTCCAAATGTCCATGGCCACCACTCCCCCCGCCCCTTTTTTTTTTTTTTTCCAGAAAAGTATACAAGACAAACTCAACTGCATGACTTCTACCACTTAGGCTGGCCTCTTGCCCAGGAAGGCAGACACCATAAACTGAAAAACTTTATGGAGCACTGGACCTCTATCTCAACATTTGCTTTTCACTAGATATTCTAGGAAAGTTGCACAGAAAGGGCTGCTCGATGAAGCAGTCTCTCAGCACTTTAAGGAGTTGTGCTCCCTTTTGATGTAAGAGGGCACTTCAAGTATGCTAACTTCAGGTCTTTTGGGTGACAAAAACCAGGAGTTTTGGTCTCTTCAGGCAGATAATAACCCTCACTATGTAAGACCCTTTGCTCGTTTGGCCAAAAGTACATTTCAAAAGTTCCTCCACCTTTACAAAAAAAAGTTACAGATATACACATATTATGGATATACATAACAAAGAAAAAAATTAAGCCAAAAAAAAATCTTATTCAGCTATAAAGCATGTCTTTCAGTTAAACAATAAGAGTACTATACTATATAGCTTTAGGTATAACCCATCTTCCTTACTTCCCATTAGGTCTCATTAAATATTAAATTCAGTGCCGTTTTACATTCTCAAAAAATATTTTCGTAATCCTGTGCTTATATATTTTGCTTGATCTGTTCAATTCTGTTCTTTTTAAGATGAAATAGCAGTACTTTCTCTCCTTGGTATTCATATTCTCCTACTAAGCAAGAGAATACACGTGGTTCATTGCCTGCAGCTGGGGGAGATTGGACTCCATAACCAGTAGATCCCTGTAGTCCAATGTTCTGTTTGTCACTGAACACATCATTAGCTCAATTGCCAGGAAAGTTTACAAATGTATGTTGGTAAATTTGTTGCTCACTGGACAAAAAACCCCTGAAGATTTTTTTCCTTGAAATCCAAGAGTAACAACAATATTTCACTTGAGTCGTTTCAACATTATACTATAATAATATATATACATCTTGACAAGGTTCCTAAAGGATAGAGAGATGAGGGGTTTACTTAGTTTCAAGACTGCGTTACTCTAAAATGGGTCTAACCCTGATGTAGTCTGGAGGCAGATTACCACGTCAAGCCACAATCTTAAATAATGTTCAGAACAGGCTACCAACTGGCAAGAAATCCATGAAGCAAATTGTTTACCATTCCCTTGCCCATTATAAATACTTCAGACTTGGAAGTGAAAATGGTAACAAAATTTCATTCTTCACAAGTAAATTTCCTTAAAAATTAGGGTTTCATAGTCTTGCCGCATGAATATGGTGAACATACACAAGATAAACACATTAGTGTCCTGCTCCTCCCCTCCCCCCCTTTTTTTTTGACCAGCTTTATTTGAGATATAGATGTTTTAAGCTCCACACCTTTATCTCCTGTCCAGCTCTCCAAACTTTCATAACATTAGTGTCTGGTAATATAAAATGTTTTGCACAGGCACCAGGGATACCTTGCATAATGAGGCAGTGATTTAAAATAAAGTCTGCCAAAATAGCTACAAAAATTGCAGAAAAATCTCCAAATAAGCATTCTCAGGAGAGCAGGAGAGCAATGAGCTCTGGGAGTTGAAGTTTAAATCTGACAGAGGTCAGAAATAAAACAATTTAGTTATGCCTGATTATCATAGGTCCCTTATTACAGCCTACCGTATAAAACATGCCTTATCTTTGCTGTGATCAGGCATGCTATTGAATCCAGAAAGAGTGAGCTCTAGAATACTCTGGGATTTTTTGTTATGAGTCTCACATCTACAACTGCTCAAAATGCCCTAAATGCACCTTAGAAAAAGCACCATCTGGCTATTACTGGCTGCAAATTACCAGCTGTAAAATATTACTATATTAAGAATGTCAGCCAAAACAACAACTGACCTTTTGTGCAATAGAAATGCAGTGCATAAATCTAGCAAGATTTTTAGCCAGATTTCAATTTACAAACAAAACTCACTAATTTTCTCAGAAGGGTGTATTTTCTTCAATACTCACAGGAAAAGATACATGTCTTTATGGAGAACCATCAAAAGATTGATTTTTTGAAAGCTTTTCTTTTGTAATTTTAAAATAAAGTCTAAAAGATGGATAATTCCTTTGCTAGCTCCTTGCACAGGAAGAGATTTCTCCTTTAATAGCACAGCATCAGTTATTTTCTGATGAGTTTTAACTCCCATGTTTTCTCATCATTACTGAAATTTAGTGGAGGGTTTGTCTTCTAGGATAAGGTCACCCACCTAGTGAATGAAAGGAAGGCAGTGGATGTAGTTTTTCTGGATTTTAGTAAGGCTTTTGATACTATTCCTCACATCATCCTTCTGGAAAAGTTGTCCAAATACAAGATGAGTGCATTCACAGCGCACTGGGTGAAGAACTGGATGAAGGGCAGAGCTCAAAGGGTTGTAATGAATGGGGCTACATCTGCCTGGTGACTGGAGTTCCTCAGGGTTCATTTCTAGGGCCAGTTCTGTTCAGGATATTTATCAAGGATCTGGATGCAGGAGTTGAATGCACCATTAACAAGTTTGCTGATGACACCAAACTGGGAGGTGCTGTTTACTCCCCTGAGGGACTAGATGCCTTGCAGAGGGATCTAGAGAGATTGGAGAACTGGGTTATGATTAATGGTATGAAATTTAACAAGTCAAAATGCCTTATTCTGCACTTAGGTTGGAGTAAAGCAGAGCACAACTCTATGGGGGAGAGGAGTGGCTAAATGGAGAGAGGCTAAATGGGGAGAATAGTGGCTGGAGAGCAGTCCTGCAGAAGGAATCTGGGAATCCTGGTCAACAGCAGGCTCAGTATGAGTCAGCAGTGTGCCCTGGCAGCCAAGAGGACAAACCACATCCTGGGGTGCATCAAACAGAGTATAACCAGCCCATCAAAAGAGGTGATTATCCCACAGCATTCAGCATTGGTGCAGCCTCACCTTGAGCACTGTGTGCAGTTCTGGGCCCCACCGTTTGATAAGGATGTGAAAGTCCTTGAATGCATCCAGAAGAGGGCAACAAAGCTGGTGAAAGGGCTGGAAGGAATGTCCTGTGAGGAGCAACTAAGTACTTTGTGCTTGTCTAGTCTGGAGAAAAGGAGTCTGAGGAGGGGTGACCTCATTGCTCTCTACTGGTTCCTGAGAAGAACTGGAGAGGGAGGAGCTGAGCTCTTCTCCCTGGTATCCGGTGATAGGACACATGGGAATGGCTCAAAGCTGTGCCAGGGGAGGTTTAGGCTGGAAATTAGGAAGCATTTCTTTACCAAGACAGTGGTGAAACACTGGAACAGGCTTCCTGGAGAGTTGGTCAATGTCCCAAGCCTGGCAGTGTTTAGGAGGCATTTGGACAATGCCCTTAATGACACACTTGAACTTTTGGTCAGCCCTGACTTGGTCAAGCAGTTGGACTAGATGAGTGTTGTAGGTCACTTCCAACTGAAATAGTCTATTCTATTCTACCACACATTTGATGATAAATACTGGATTGTAATTTAGAGCATTTTCTCAATTTTCTTACTTCTATATAATGTTTCTTTCCAGAGAACTTTACAGATTCATCCTTCAACAAGAACTGTAAATGCTCCGATTTAATTTTTTTAAAGTTTTTTTTTTTAAATGAAACTAGGAGTCACACAAGGGGAAAATAGTTTTGGGAGAAGAAAACTTTGATATCAAAATAATCTAGGGGATTTGGGGATGGAGGGGGTGGAGAGGGGCTGTTGGATTTTTTGTCCAATTTCTCCATTCCTCTCTTGAGTATTTCACACAAGTATAGATAAAAAAAACTTTGGGGGAAAAGTGCTGTAAATACTAATATGATTTCCTATGGCAGGAAGAACTAGTATACACAAAAGCTTGCTTTTTCTGGCTATCCTAGCTGGTCTAATAGAAGATAAAATCTTTCTCTTCAAACTTTGCCATACTATATCTCTTAGACCTTGACAAATACAGCAACATTAATATGACATAAATGCAAGAAAAGAAGTGATACTGTGCAGCAGCTTAGTAGAATAGCAGATGGGGAAACTCTTGAAGATTTGTCACAATGGAGAGGATATGAACAGGTTTTTTAGGATGTTTTGAGAAAACTTATCAGACTGTTTATCAACTATGAGATTAGTTCTCCCATGTGTTGTTCTTCATAGGTAGAGTATTATGAAAAATAGTTGAAAAAAATTGAAAAACTATGATGTTGAATTAACGAACTTAAATGATTAAAAAAACCATGCTAGACTGCACATTTCCTTCTCTGTTCCATAAGTGTTAATTAACAATAAATATTAATGAAATATCACAAAGATTATTAATCCAGAGAAGCAGCTTGGTATTGAGGGCTTAGTATACAACTGAGCAGCCACTCATTAAGTCAACTGCAATAACCGGAAAGTAAGTATGCTCTTTGCCCAAGGAAGTGTACAAAAGATCTTTATTCAGATTTAAATAAGTACATTCAGAATCGACTAGGAATATGCAGCTAATCATTATGGTTCAGATAACAAATGGGAACTCATTTTACGCTGTGATAAAACAATTGTCAGGGTGAGCCCACATTTCGTGCTGGTGTTTCTAAACCTGAAAGTGTGACACTACCTGCATGACTTTTAGTTCCCATGTAACAACGGTGTTCTACCACCTCATCATCCAAGATGTGAAGAAACAACATTGCAATGTTTGGACTTCTGCCACTGCATAATGAGACTACCATCAGACTTCAGTTACTTCCTAACAATGCACTTTATCTGAATGTAATCAAAAACAAAGTAAACAAGAGTACATCATAGTAAGCATCTAGCCCAGCTTCTGTCTCCAAAATGGACATATTATTTTAGGAAGATCACTCAGGCCTGACAACTTTCTGTCATCCCTTCCATTCCTGCAAACCACACCAATATTCAGTACTGTTGTATGTGTAGAAGACAGTAAACTGAACAAAACACTTCACAGAACTGTCAACCTAAAAAAAAAATCTCCTTGATGTGTTATAACTTCCAGTTTTGAGTTTGGTACCATTTAGACATGATTTAGATTCTTCTCCCCTGAGTTAAATTGCCTGCATTAATTATCTACATGGAAGCTCATCTGCTGCTTTTTTCCTCAGTTTTAAAAGGTTCTTTTAGACTTCCTTGCTATTAGCACAGTTTTCAGCTTACTTCAGAGGTTACTGTCTGTCATCTTCAAGTTTGGAAGTTTCACTGCTCATTCTGTTTTCTAGGTCACTACTGAACTTAAATAAAACCAGTTCTATCACCAGAAGGACTCCACTGATGTCCTGTCCTGCCTCCCCTCCCTCATCCTGAGAGGTGATTGCTAAGCCCTACCTTTCCTCTCCTTTAACCAGCTTTCAGTACAAGAAAGGCCTTCCCCCAAAGCCATGTGTGGAGGGTATGATGTTTAACATCAAATTTACTTGAAGATATTTAATGTTACTTGGGGTTTCTGATTTAGCAGAGTGACACAAAATATACTGAAAACAGAATACACATGGAAGTTACACTTAGCGAAATATACAATTGCAATATACAGTTCAATCACAATACCAATTTGATTCCCATTATCAGACTGGACTCTAAGATATGTTTACTGTTATGATGCTGGACATCCTGAATGACCAGGAAGGAATATGTCGGTTGAAACTAGCTCAATACTGTTGCTCTCTTCAGAATACTTTTGTTAGTTTTTTTTACTCTGTCTTGGGCTGAGCCACATATTCACTCTCCCCATTCTGGTCTGGTTAACTCAGGGAGACATTTATACCTCCAGTTAACCCACTCAACTGTTGTTCATCTAAAACAAAAGCCATCCTCTGGTCCCTTTTGAGTGAAGAAAGAAGTCAACTTTACGTCATTCTCTGGGCTTCATGGGCGCATCACCCTTGCCCAACTCCACTGAGAGTTCTTCCATCATAGAAGTTTATTCATTGAGTCACATTCCACCCCTAGGGGTTTAGTCAGTCACAACACAATAATCATCTTTATATCCACTGGATTCCCTTTACCGCAATTAGAGTTGCACAGCTCCTTAACAAGGCAGGTCCTCCATCTACAGAAACCACGCTGACTCCCAGACAACATTTATCCATGTGCACAAATTTGTTATTACAGATTCTGCCATCTTACCAGAGATACACACAAGCCTCGTTGCTCTGTAGCTGACAGGATGTCCTCCAGAGTCCTTCTGCAGAGAGGATTGCAGTGACAATATTCCATTCCTGCAATATAGTGACTATTTGTAGTGTTGGACTGCAGACCAAGGTCAGTAATTTCATATCTGAATTCCTTCAGAGTCCTCTAGTGAATACCATCCTAGCCTTACCTGATGCAGCTTTTCTATCAGATCTAATATAACAAATATATTTACTTCAAATTGAGCTAGCTTCTCTGCTCTGTCTGTTAGAAGGGATGGGTCACTGGAAATGTCTTCAATAACTACAGCAAAGGCCAGTGTAAAGAATTCACCTTACTTCTTCACTGCACCTCTGGCTCTTTTGTCATCATGCAACACCACCAGCTACCTGTCTGGTTACCTGGTTTTCAAGTATTTAAGGAACTTCTTCATATGAGCTCAAGCATGGCACCTGCCATATTTTCTGGGCTTTCCTGTGGGAATTTTATTCCCACCACCTTTCTTTTCTTTTTTTTTTTTTAATGTTGACCTTTCAGTTTTATTTGTTTTCTGTTTGAACTGCAACTTACTTGGTCTTCTAATAAAAGGGATTTTTAACAGCTTTCAGACTGCTTACATTTTCTTGCACTGCTTGTTTTAGGGGGTGGGGGTTTTTTGAAAGTTTCTCATTTGCATATAGTTTCAAGTCTTAAAATTGAATATGCATGCACTGGATTTGTTTTGTCTGTTGCCTCCTGCTACATCATTAAACCTAATTGTACTATGGTAACTATCACTAAGCACCTCAGAACTGGGTGCGGAAGAGCACTCAATTTAAACCAGAATGGCATTTTTTCTTGTTGTTCCATGTAGGTTGTCACAGAAACAACCAAATACCGCATCTAAAAATGGAATTGACCTGTATGTGGTAGTTGAAATTTCCCGCTATTGCTTTGTCTTAAAATTAAAATTTGACTGATTTTGCTTAACACTGTTTATTATCTTTCCTAATTATGAACAGTAAAATCAATACAATCTTATTATTAGAACCTGGGAATTCTACCCACAAGGATTCCACAGTACTTCTGGCTTCCTCTGTCCTGATTTTTTTTTTTTTTTTTTTTTTTTTACATACAGACAGAGCCACTCCTTTCACCCTCCCATCAATGTAAACTACATTAATTCCTGTAAAGCTAGTATCTTGGTAACTTCACACCCCATTGAATTTCCTCCTTCAGAAATACCTGCTTGCAGGTGTCACTTAATGCCATATGTTCTAAGTCTCCTATCTTAATTTTCAGAATTTAGGCTGGTATAAAAATACTTCAAAGCTTTTACACTCACTCAATCACTTAATAATGTACATAAAAATCAATCGGCATTTGGCATTATGGGTGAGCTAATTTACCTTCTTTATTTTTTGGGTGCTGTTTATTTCTCTCAAACTTTTCAGGAGTGCATTAGACATTCTTCACATCGGTTTAAGCCAAGTGATCTTCTATGCCTCTCAGCTTCCCCCCAATTTCTAAGTTTCAATATTCCTCTGTAACCTTTCTAATTCAGTGCCCTCATCCTGACTCCATTATGATTAAGACGTAGCCTATCCTTCCTATACAGTTTCCTCTAGTCCGGAAAGTTTCCTCAATTCCTAATAGAACTAAATCTCACCTTTATATCAAGTGCTCATCTTCATATCATTTGTCTCATCCACACACTGAGACTTCAAATCTCTGCTTGGCACTTGGGACAAAAACACAGATGATCTTTTGGAGGTCCTGGACCCTGGCCTCTGCTAAGGAGCCAAGTTAGACTCCTAAACAGCTTTCCTACATCTTTGTGGTGCCTATGTTGCTGGTACCAACACAGATCATAATTAGTGTCTGTTCCCCCACCCTCCTGAACTGACACTTTCTCATGTCCATTACTTTTGTGCCTACCACACAAGTTACCATTGCAGTCCTACTGGATGCCAAAAAAGCCCATGTACTAATGCATCACTGAATTTCCCCTTACTACCACCTCTTTCTTCCTACTTGTGACTACACCTCTGCTGTATCTTCAGTACAAGAGGACAATGATCTCATCTGGAGAATGGATTTAATCCAAAAGACTCCTGGCTAGTAGAGTGCTCTCCATCTTGGAGACTTGGTCCTTTTCTTTAGCACAGGGACTTCTGTAACACGGGTGAGGCTATCCTGCAACTTCCTTGTCAGGCACCTGAAAGAGCCTGTTTTCCTCATGTGCTTAAATTCAGTAATTCCCAACTAAAGAGCACAAGCCTGTTCACTTGGTACTGGGGATTGTGTAGGCAAATACAAAATCTTTCCCTTGTATCAGTCATTATACATGCAGCACTTTGTAACAAAATGGATAAGCCCTGCTCTGCTGGGGGTCTTCTGCCTGGTTATTAGCTCATATAGATTTGCACATGTAGTAGGTTATCTGAAGCTGATCTAGCTATGCCAGTAATCCAATCACACAGAATGTGCCTACAACACCTTTATCCTGGGCCTGATCCAGAGCTTTAACCTGTAAGCATCCTTACCTGCTGCTGTAGTGTGCAAACTATCAAGCAGCCATGAACAGCATCTCAGCTGGAGATGGCAACTGACAACACAGTAGCAATAAGAAACAGCTTGTTCAGTCATCCATCAGTTGTATCTGACTGGGTGAACACTTGTCTACTCCAGCAACCATTTACTTACAATTCATTGAAAGCATCTGTAGCAGTGATTTTTATGGAAAAGGACTAGCTGCAAATTATAGCAGAGAGACTATTTAAGAAGCTACTCCTGCTCAGATGTTTCTTATTGCACTCAGGAATCCATTTCTGCCTCCCACTCCAATGTTTCACATGGCACACCATGCTGAATAAAAAAAAAAAAAAAAAAGAGAGACCTCAAGCACATTGGGGAGGACACACTTTCTCAGTTTTTAGGGTTTTATGAAGAATGAAATTTAGCACAGACTAGGCTTGCTGGCTTAAAAGTACAGCTATGCAGTGATTTAGCTATACAGACAAGCCTACAGAAAATTCAATAATTAGTACAAGTCAGTCCCTGCAGCTTTCAAGAAAGACACAAATAGTTTTTTGCCTCCAGAGCTCCACAGATTAAGTTATCCTGTTATTTCCAAAAGGTAGCTTTAAGTAGAATACTTCAGTAGTCTAGAAGAAAGTTTATAAAGTCTGGGGCAGATATGAAGAAGTCTGTGTTCTGATTCTCCACAGAAAGCTTGTGAAGGAGTTGGCTAAAATAGAAGTACAGTGGGGATAGAAAGGGGAATTAATTAACATTTAAGATTTCAAAGCCAATTCATGAGTCTGAAACAAATGTACTTTCCACTCTATTCTTCTTTTCTCCATCTTATTTCATTGCTTCGGTGACTTAAAAAATGAAAAGAAAAAACATACAGAAATTTTATTAAAATCATCTGAACTAACTTTGTTAAAATTTTCTTCCACTAAAAGCCTGGTTTCAGTAGTAAAAAGAAGTTTTTAAGCAAATCAACAGATTTGATAGTCCTTTTATTAACCTACCCAAAACCAAATTTTAAAGGGTTTGAGAAAAATTCCTTTGAAAATATACTTAAACAAACAGTGCTGATCATTGTATTTTTGTTACTACATACAAGAGAATGAGAAAACAACACAAAACAATAATTTTAAATAGCCAAGTAGTATATCGATCCTTATAAATGCCCTTTATTTTGTCAGTCTGTTTCATGATCTCTTCCTGCTGTGAGTAGCCATTGCTGGGACAAATGTAGATGGATATAATTTTTGAACCTCCTGAGTGGTCTACAGCTTCTATCAAAAATAAAAATAAACAAAAGCAATTGATTATGTACTCCCGTTTCTGTTTTGCTCTAAAAGACCTAACCAGTTACTATAGTATCCTGACTTAACAAAGAGAATGGACATTACATTTTGCTTTAATAACTAGATCCTATTGCAGAGATGCTTAAAAGGTAAATCAGGATTTTGCATAACTGTGGGACACATAACTGCAGAATATCAGGAATAACCTATACAGCACCTACATTCAAATGCCGTAGGAAAAAAAAAAAAAAAAAAAAGACAGCTTTGTAGTACCAAGAACTGGGCACTATAGCAGATATTAAACATAGGACCTGTAAGAAACACATGCAAACACTGATCTTTTTTTCATGTTCCTGACTCTTTTCTCATTGGCATATCTCTATTTGTTGCGTCTTCCCAACATTTGTTCCTACTTACAGACTATTAACAAAACCAGGGCAGGAAATCATAGTAAAGTGAAAGTTCCCTCTCTTCTTCACAGCCTTAGTCCTTGCCCCATTCACTGTAGCTTAGTTTTCTAAGCACAGCTGACTAAATGCAAACCAACTGACTTGATTTTCTCAGTTGCCAGGATCCAGAAACTATTGTACACCCACCTTTTAATCTTCTTTGTCCATTTCTTATTTACCATTTTTTCCTCATTCAAGGCTGCTGTAGCTACAGTTACTATTATACCTCTCACTTTGTCTATTTCTCTGCTATGCCTTTCTGTTCTAAGATAGCTAATGTCTCCCAGTTTTTCCACTGGAATAGAAAACTGCAAAACCAAACACAACAGCAGTTGCTATATGTGTGTTAAAGACCACAAACAGCAACCACAAATGTAGTCTTTTACCCCATTTAAGTTTTGTAAGTAGAAACAGAAAAATATCAGTGTGGTTATGGAAAACTCCCATACTATTGGCAGAAAGACATCTCTGATATGAGTCAACAGGTTTTAAAAAAGAATTAAGATCAGAACATATTGCAAACCAAGTATCTCCTTTAATATGACATAAGAAATAAAACAGAGGTGAAAGTTGAAACAAAACTTTTGAAAAAGAACAGAACAATAAGTGCTCTGAGTCTTCAACACTACCTGCACACTGAAAGCTTGCAGGAAGGAATGAGCTTAGAAAGGACACCAGGAATGCAGTTTCTGCTAGACAGGAATAGGAAGCCACTAATAAGTATGGGATTTTCCAGTGATACACAGGTTCCTATTAAATTCCCTTTTGGGAGATAACTGATCCAAAGCTTACCCTAAAGTTAAAAGTCCTGTCTGAACTGGGAAGTGGGAAAAAGACTAAAGCACACTATGTGGGGTAACAAAATGAGGAGGAGGAGGACTGGCTAGGGTTAGGTTAATTTGGGGTTTTTTTTGGTTGGTTGGGAGTTTTTGTTTGGTTGGTTTTTTGGGGTTTTTTTTTGGCTTTTTTAAACTATCGTATGCTTGAGTCAGTGACATAGCTGGAAGCCAAAAATCTCCCCAGTCAAGAGTCTTTGTTCCCTTTCTGGCCAGCAGGCACTATAGCCTCATTAAGGCATAACACATACTAATGCTCTAAGCCATAATCTATTGCTATAAAGTAGAAAATTAAAAAAGACAGTATTGTTCCCCTTTTGATCATGCCTGCAAACAAATTCAACCCAACACAACATGTTTGTGTCAAGAGAATACTATATCCCAAGCAAATTCTTGCAAAGATATAATTATGTAAAAAGCATCAATACATTTCAAGTTAGGGATTATAATTTTATTTTAAGATTAAGTGCTACTACAATTAAAATTACATTATCAGCTATAAATTGACCCATCCCTGAACACTTTATAATATTATAATTATATATATAATTATAGTTATTTATAATAATTAAAGAATATCTCCCCTCCTCTAATTTGCCTCTTGAGTTGCATAAATATGCTATGTGTCTATTTAAAACTGAAATACCTAATGGGAGCAATTAAAACTTCAACAAA
Source organism: Gorsachius goisagi (assembly GCA_018403395.1). Taxonomy (NCBI): domain Eukaryota; kingdom Metazoa; phylum Chordata; class Aves; order Pelecaniformes; family Ardeidae; genus Gorsachius; species Gorsachius goisagi. The sequence goes on along the minus strand of BOSO01015778.1, from coordinate 14,107 downwards.
TCAAACATTTAGCAAAAAATACAAAACAGCAATCAAAAATTAAGCAACCAACCAACCTCCTCTCTACCCCTTTTTATATAGTTTCCTTCTAAATTCAATAGCAAAGCCTGAGACACATGCAGAAAATCAATTAATTTTCTGCTGCCTCTCTGCAGGGATTCATTAGCTGATAAAGGAAAAATAGCAGCAGGTATGGGACATACAATTTCTGCCTGAATCTCTAACCAGAGGAATTTGAGTGGACAAAGAAAAATAGACTTCTAGCTGGGTTTTCCTATTAGTTTTCTATTCTTGCCTAGTTAACTTTAGTAATAGCTAACCAATAGGAAAACAAAACAGCAGGAAAGGGTATTCCTGTGAGTCAAATCAATCTCTACGGGAGCAGTAGCCACTGCCTGCCCCAATCCTAGGCACGAGAATGCTCAGGGACTGAAAAATAAAACATCAAATTTAAAAGTCCAATCGAAGCTATACAGCATATCCAAAAGGTTAGTCATGTCTAATCTCTTCTGTTGTTGAAGCATGAATAATATCCTGATATCAAAGTAACTTTCATAAACATAAATTCTGATTAGTAAGTTTCATTGTTTAAACATAATTTTCAACCCAACCTCAAGTTGTTGGAACTCTTAAAATAACTGAAGAATCCTGCAAAACTTTCAAACAAATGAATCTGAATGCCTTTCACAATTCAGTCACCTCCCCCAATGACTCCCATATAGCTGAAGTCTCCTGTGTCTTTTGTTTGAAACCTGGTATAACAAGTATCCATTTTGGAATATGAGATTAGTGTTCAAAGTTGAGTTTTTAATTGAGCAGCAAGGAAAAATGAAAAGAAAAAGCAAAACCCTCTCAGAATTATCATATTAAAACACAGGATGTGTTATCATTTTACCTTTGGATTGACAGTAATAGGAAATGAAAAAAACCAACCTGTTTTCTTAGAAGTAAAAAATCTGAGTGGGTGCATAAAAGGAAATAAAAAAAAAATCAGAATTAAGAATAATTCACAACTAGCAAAGACTAACTCAAAATCACATTCTACCAAAACTGCTCAAAACTGTAGTTACATTGACATAAGGGATATTCATACTGGTAGCAAGGAAAGGGTTTTCAAGATGCTATGAGGATAACTTCCCTGCTCCAGGAAAGGGAAAGGTCTTGGCTAGGAGAAACTGAGACAACATATGCCAAATATCCTGCTTTGCTATCCAGCAAGTAGCAGCTGACACTATCTTTTCCAAGCTCTCCTCTTTCTTTCACACACAAAAGTACAAACAATGATGGATTACATGGTATTTAGAATTAAACTCTGCATCTGGATTCAGATTAAGCTTCTTTTCTTCCTTGTCTCCAAGCATATTTAATATTGTGGGTGACCAACTATTAGTCAACCTACAGTCAACCTATAGTGATAGGTATCTTCTGGCAGCTCACTATTTCAACTCTATTTCAATTCCTTGGTTATTTTCACATAAAAGAAACTGCTTTACTAATCTTGTGTTTGGATGTCCAGGAAGGATATTTGAACTAAAGCTGCTATCGATTTGAATTAAAAAGTTTAGAAAACTGCACAGAACTAATAGAAAGGAGTGCAGCCTCTTAGACGAGAACAGCTGAAGAAGAAATCATAATTCTCTATATGTCCACCACTAGGATGCTGCTGTACTTCGTCTATAGTAAGGACTTAATGACACTGGATAGGTAGCATCAGTTAAAATCTTCACTGAAACAATCTGCTTGTTATTTCTGGTCGGTCTAATCGAGTTAGAAACTACTTCTTGCATTACCTTTGCCTTCTACAGTTAGTTTCATTATGGTGCCAATATCTGCATTTCTCTGCTTACAATAAATATAGAGAGCATGCTATCTGTCCTCTTAATGAGGTTCACTAGACAATATTTGTATTCCATTTTCAGTTTGTTTTTTAACTGCGCTAATGTTTCTGTTGTTGTGGTGAAAATTTCCATGTTGGCAATGTGCCTCAGAAAAGGTATTTTTGAAGCTTAAGCAAAAAAATCAGTCATGCCTAAGAATGGAAATGGGTGCAACTATTTATTTTTCTCATTTAGAAAAAAAATCTGTTCAAGTGTGCAGCTGATAGTCTTTAGCATCTCTGCACATCTGTGCATAATATAAAAATCTATCCAATGGAAAAATAAAGAGAACCCAACAACACTAGCTCTGATATTATCATAGATTGTATCATAATGTATACACATAACAGGAGAGAATTATAATTATTTGCATAATGCAACATCACTTTTTATATTTTTCTGGCCTTTTACTGCTGGGCTCAGCAACTTTACTGTTCTTTTGCATACTGTTTATTTCTAGTAATTACCCCTTGCTACAAAAACGTTAGGCTTTTGGGTTGGTTCCATTTAGATCAAAAACTGTGAAAAAAAATTAACAGGGTTATTCTCAGAGCAATTCATTTATTTACTGACACATACTCAAAGTCCCATTTCTCTCAACAGCAGTATAAACATGCAGAATGAATGCACTCACAAGGCTCCCATGTCAACCTTTTCCTCCTTCAGCTAGGTACAGTTTTGTGCCTCGTCATCTGTTTGGTTTTTTTAAAAAAAAAAAACATAATCCTCCATTCTCTTTCACTTTCCATATAGTTTATTATGTTAAAAATCATTCTCTGGTCACTTTATTATATATATACACACACACACACGCCCAGTTGCTGAAACTGGAAGCTCACAATTCATAGACTTATAAAGTTCTACTTTTTTTTTTTTTACAGAATTTTACATAAGTAATTTAAAAAACAGCTGGAAATTCTAAAGTGTTTAGCTGAAAATGTATGTATTTTCTCTGGACAGACAAGAAGTCCACTTTGAAAATGGTGTCCTTTACAATGTCTCAGGCTAAGCCTTGAAATTAACCTGTTGTTTTGAAAATAACTTACCTGCATATAATAGCCTCAAAGTCTTTGTGACAGTACTAACGCCAATACAGTTTTAGAAATTTAGAATGCAGTGAGTAGAGCGGTGGAAGACCCAGAAAAACTCATTATTCATCTAGAAAGGTTTCTCAGACATCATGTGCCCTTTCCTTTGTGGGTGGCATACATGCAGATTAACAAGAAAATATGTTTTGCCATCTCAGACAGCAGCAGGGAGCAGAATAATGGTTTAAGTGAAGATGAGAAGTGAATAGGCACTTCAGGAAACAGAAGCAAGAGATTTAGTGACAAGTTCGAGTTTGCCAAATTCAGTTCGTGCCCTTGCCTGAAGAATAAAATGGGAAATAACACTTAAGCTACTTGAAAAATTCTGGTTTCCCTGATAAATCACATATCTAGACAAATACCCAATTAAACGATTAATTGAAATACAATATGTGTCTCTCTTCTTTCTATTGCTCTAATATTTCATTTTATAGTCTCAGTAACATTTTCAGGTGTGTAGTTACTGCAGAAGGATTACACATTTAATCTGAAGTCATAACTGAAAACTCATCACTGGGAACCAAGGCCAGGAACACTTCCGACTGCCAGGGAGTGGGACAGAGCTTGGATTCTTCAGAGCCTCTAGCAGTATGCATAGAGGTCACTTTTCTTACAAAGGGAATAGGGAACAAAGGTTCACAGTTAGAGGCATCTTGGTAACAAGCTTTTTATTTCCAAACACTCTCATCACCTACCCATCTGGATTATAAAAACATAATCACTTCTCTATATTATTTTTCCCTGTTTGTTCCTGGTGGCCACGTCTCTGCAGTTTGGAAGACTATAGGCATAGAAGAAGGCTCGAGGACATTATTTGGTAGGTGCCACTCTCTCTATATATTGTCTGCCCATAAATCATCTGTGCTTCATTGCTGCACGACCACTTGATGGCAGCTGGAACTCGGGTACCACAGGCACCCTTGCTGTTGTTGCTCATGACATCATCCCCCTTAAAAAGAATCATTCAGCCAATTTGTCTCAACTACATCTCCTACGTAATGTCTCTGCAAGACACCATACCTGTTGGCAGACTTGGCAGAGCACATACAGCTGTCCCTAGACTACCTACAAAGAAATCCAAAGCCATGCCGTGGAACAGAACCAACTCAGGCTTGCTTGCTTGCTTCCTGACACAGCTTGCTTCTTGCATTGAAGCCTGCGGATGCAGACAAGCAGGCTGAACGTCACAAAGTTCAGCCATAGCACAAGTTGTTATGGAAATTTTAACTGTAACACAGAGGCTGAACAAGTATAGAACAAGCACAGTGAGAATAAGAGAGGAGAAAAAACAGCAAGAAGGGAAAAAAGGATGGAAATATACATATTCTCAGACATGCAGGAACAGAATAGAAGAATGAAGAGGTATTCAAAATACACCTCTGAATTATAACTAGACTAAGGAGAGTAATAATAGGCATAGAACCTGAAGTCATGATTGGCACAGATCTGGAGAGGTAGAGCAAATGTCTGTAGTTAGAGTTCAGCTCCATGCATTTCCTATGATAAGGTCGAGCAATCAATAGCAACCAAGTAAATTACGTACAATATATATTTATGGGAGCATTTGACAGGAGAAAAAGAACATTAAGTCCATACTGAAATGCACATGTATACACATCTATCTCAAATATTTCAAAGGCTGTTACAGCACTATACAAGCAAGCTTTGCCAAGGATCCACCACCCTAGCTAAAGCTGAACAGCTGTGTTTTTGTTGTCACAGACAGATGTGAGTGAACTCCTAGCAGCAGATTACCCATGTTACCTATCAATCAGTCACTTTCCATGAGTCTGAACAAAGGCACCTGGTCTTGTTGTTGTCACACCATTGCTCCACTCTGTCAAACTATGTTTTCCTGACTGCTTTCAGATCCAAGAGCTATGCAATGGGGCAATATGGAACTGCAGTGATGAGGATATTCTTTCCAAAAATATTTGCTTTATATAAACAGTTCTGTACTTCAAACCATGTGCAGTATCTGTCTTTGCCCCTTCTTGCCAGAGGGTTTAATGTTTGGGGGGTTCTTTTTATGGTTTTTTATTTTTATTTTCCCACTGCAGCACATTACCAAAATGTGGAAGTCTATTATATCTAATCCCACACACTCTCTGTACAGGACATAGGATCACAAAGAAAATTGTTCAGAACTTCAAAAACACCCGACAGATTTAATCCTTTAGTTCTGTTCTGTATGTATGTTATGACTTAATTAAAAATTACAAACTATTTTTTTCCCAGAAGATCCCTGCTTAAATCAGAAACTCAGAAAGGATAGTAATTGCTTCCTGGTTTACTAGTAAATATTTTGCTTCCTATTCATCACTCATTTTGTGACCTCAAACTTTATTTACTACCTGCTTTTCAGGCTCTGCTATGAAGACAGAATTATTACTTCCCTTAATAGATTTTGCTATAGGTCTCATTATTCTGGCATCCAAGTACTTCACAAAAAATAATAATGGCTACAAAAACTCACGAGATGAAGAAATATTTATCCCATTTTACAGACACGGAACTGAGGAAAAGAAAAAAAAAGAAAGATGTATAGAACTTCAGACACCTAGAACCAGATTTTTCAGAGTAACTGATTTCAGGTAAGTATTCATATATTTATAGAATTGTCTTGTCTTTCCATACAGTTACTTTGAAAAGTCTTATCTCCAGCCTTTGCAACTACTCTACCATTACAGCTTTATTATTCCAATAGACTTTCTGTATGGCAAAGTAATTGCACCAGATCAAATCTGATTGTTATGGTTAATTACTCTAGATTCTCAGGTGATTCATAAAATATTTGACCTTATGGTATAGCCTCTCTCTGGAAGCACAGGTTAATGATTCCCACACTAGAGTGTACCGGCAACATACTTCCAGAGACCCTGCAAGCCCTAAGAGTTCCATCCTGAGGGCAAGTTTTGCTGATGCTAACCTTTTTCCTGAACATTCTCAGCTCCTTGAAGAAAAGGGGACATAAAAGAGGGAAGCTAAATATAGCATAACAAAAATTCAGAAGAAACTAAGCTCTTCTGCTGAACAGGACACAGAACAGAAACCTTCATTTATTTATGTCACTAAAAGATTCCTTTTATTCCCCCAAAGGAATAGCCAAAGACAGTTTTATACCAAGATATTACTCCCCACAGACACTCTTAAAAGAAAGCATGTTTGAGAAGAGGTGTTACATCAAGCATACTGCTACCTCAGTGAATAGACAAAAGTCAGGAGATGTCATCTGCTAGATTCTTTCACTAACTTCTCCTCTCCCTTCCTTTTATAGCTAATTTCAGTTCTTCAGTTGCAGTTAATATGTAGATGCCTTACACTGAGTTCATCAGACCTCACTGTCTGTAAATAAGGTATCTCACTGAAATTATTTGTCTACACTGTACATAATCAAGAGCTGTCAGGCTCAAACATCTTCTTTAGGACAGGATAAGTTAACACGTAGAACTACATACTCATTGAACACACAGCTTGGATATCTAGGCTTCACACTTAACTTAGAACACTGAAGACAGAAGAGATAAACACACCAACTTACTTTAAGGCATAAGCAACCAAACCACAGGTAAGCCTAAATTATTAGAGACTACATTTCTTGCCAAAAAGCCCAGCTAAAAAATGCAGACATACTCAGAACTATAAAATGAAGCAGCCTTCTTTAATCCCGGCAACATGAGAAAAAACAAACATCCCTTTGCTAAATTTTCACCAAGTTTTCATAGGAGATGCCCATTGTAAAAGAACAGCTGTTCCTGAACATTAACCTAGTCACAAACAATTCATTCTCCCAACCTTTTAGGTTAACAAACCTTTTCTTCTGCTCATCAAGTCAGTCCCCTCTAGCCTCCTTAAACTAAAGGAGAAAAATACCAATAAGAGTAGAGAAATCCTCCAGTCACTACAGCAACAGCAAATATAATGAATTCCAAGAGCCTGGTCTGAGCAAAGGCCTGTTAAAAACAGGAGAACAGCACAGGTGTGCCAGTAGCAGAGCTAATGAGCAGCACATGCTTTCAGTTAAAACCCTTAATTTAAAGCCTCTTCTGAGCCAGGGAAATCTTGGGAATGGAGATAATAGGCAATCAGTGACCCTGTCAGCCTAAGAAATCAAGATTTGAATTCAGTTTTATTGCTAGTATGCTGCTAGGTCAGTACTTGCTGGGTGCTTTTTATTTATTCCTTGGAGAAAAAGCGATGCTTTTATAGTCACAGCATCTAGAAACAATTTCTGAGAGTAACAACAGAATGAAGAAAACTTTGAATTGTTATGCACAGTCTTATTGCTTTACCTTATACTATGTCTCATTAGCTTGCTTTACCTAGAGGCTGAAAACACTATTAGGGTAATAGCTTGTCCTGGTTTTGGCTGGGATAGAGTTAATTTTCTTCATAAAAGCTAGCATAGTGCTGTGTTTTGGATTTAGTACTACAAGAATGTTGATAGCACACTGATGTTTTAGTTGTTGTCAAGCAGTGCTCAGACTACTCAAGGACTTTTTGAGCTTCNNAAAGAGCTATTCCATACCATATAATGTCATGCTCGGGGCAGCTTAGTCGGTCGGTCGGTTGTGGGGAGAGTGATTATGGCTCGGGGAGTGATCGCTGCTCGGGAGGGCTGGGCATCGGTTGGCAGGTGGTGAGCAATTGCATTNNCTCATTATTACTATTATTATTATTTTCTCTTACTAAACTGTCTTTATCTCAGCCCTCGGCTCTAACCTTTTTTTTCTTTCCTGATTCTCTCCCCCATCCCACTGAGGGAGGGGGGGGGAGTGAGCGAGCGGCTGCGTGGTGCTTAGTTGCCAGCCGGGTTAAACCACGACATAGTTGGAGACTGAATAAAGTTTATTTTGTATGTAACTGTTAATTGTTCCTATCTTGGACTTAACCCATGCCATTAAGTTCCATGCCAAAGTGATTACAAGCTTAATCAGGTGATCGGAAGATATATGGTCTTATTCCACTGGTGCACAGAGAGCTTTCTGCCTTCCTAGTTCCTCCCTTTGCACTCTTCTGATGCAGCTTTTGATTATGAAAGGAAAGCAGGTTGGCATCCCACTGTGACAGAGAACCTTAAACAGTAATTAACAGACAAATGCTTCCAGCCCCTTCTTTTGCTTTGTTCTTTTAGAGGTGGGGAGGAAAGGATGGCGTACAGGCTGATGAAGAAACATGAAAACATGGAGACAGGACAGAAAACAGGGACAAACAAAATTTGAAAGGCCCCCCCAAAGAAGGAGGAAGCATCCACATATATGATGTCACCTTGTCTAAAGTATTTCTGCCCTTCCTTAAGGGGTCTGACAGGACAGAATTAATGCCTTTTCCCAAAGACACCAGAATTGTTTCTACAAAGGAACAGGAGATTCTGAAAGAAGACCTCTACGTGATGGAAGGAACATTTTACATCTGGAAACATCTCTTTACCTTCCTAATCCTAGCTTCCCTCACTCCTGCCAAGTGGAAAGAACCACAAAAGTCATCTTGCAAGAGCCTCTTGGGTGCATGTGAAACCTTCACCTGATTTGAAGAGAAGCCTCCAGGAAAGCCAGGTTCACAGGCCCTGGGCTGGGCTTGCTCCTGGTCTGCAGGAGTTTGCTGCCTCCTGCTGCTCAGTGTTTAGGATGGCTTTCTAATTTATGGAAGGGTGGCTAATTTCCAAGGAACACAAGGATAAATTGGGCATCTAGTGTCAAAGAGGACCATAAATTACAAGGATTAACACCCAAGTCGTTAATGCTATGTGATCAAATACTGAATATGATGATTGAAGAGGTCAAAATGCTGCTTGAATGTGTTTCTGAAACTTGGATTCTGCTAGAATGGAGGCTACAAATGCAGTTTATGTGAAAAAGATTACCTCTCCAGCCCCTGGTTGCTTGACACACAGGCGATCTCATGAGATGTTATGGTGCTTCCTTGACTGTGTTAAGTTCATTAGGAAACAGAAAAAGCATGATGCTCTAACTGGGCTGAGATGTTGGCAGAGATGCACTTTATCAGAATTGCTCCTCTTCTTCCCTGCTTAAAGGGAGCACTTAAAACATACAAAAATTAGTTGCATTTCTGGGTCAGAGAAATGCAGGTGACAAGCTGACGATAAGCTTATATCTAATAAATGCCTATACACTGTTTTGAAAAGTCTAGTAGATTTTAAAGGTCCTGGTTAAGCAAAGATTGCCTTTTTGTCAAGAGCTACTCTCTTGATAAATATGTAGTTGTTCCTTGATTGCTGTCTGAATTCTTTTTCTCTTTTGCTAATATTTTTCTTAGAAAGGGACTTTGGAGAATCCCCTGAGGTTGTTTGTTTTGGTCCATAGAAATAGATTGTTTTTGTAAAATGTGGCAGAGATGACTCTGTATTGAAAGTGTGGCAAATTCTTTATCTAGCTTTAATTTTTACATAAACATGTTTTTAGAAAGATGGATTGCTTTTTATGGGATAGCTTTAAAGTATATTAAATGCCATAAATCTTTGTCTGTAGAGATCATATTCAGAAGAGAGAGATTCTAAATGAATAGATTTTATTAATGTGGAGAAGTTTAAAACATTTGTGACAAAAAAGTCTTTTAGAAGTTGCTGCAAATGAAATGTTTAGGCCCAACTTTTCTCCTGACCCCCCTACCACATCCCCAATTCTCATTCAGCCCCCCTTATTAGAAATTGAAAGGTTTACTTTACCCGAAACAGAAGATTTTCAGATATTAAACTTCACTGTAGAGTACTGGATTTTTGGTTATCTCATCTGGTCATTTGCCAGAATTCTTAGTGCAAGCATTGCTCTAGCTAGATAAATGGATAATGACCAATGAGTTTAGCTATCAGACTGAAGATCAATGCTCTTAAAAAGCTGTCAGGTAAATGATGAAACTCATTAGTAGACAACACAAACAAATGTCTACAGAATGTGGGACTAGTGCATAAATCATGTATACAAGCAAATAATAAATCAGATAGCTATGCATTCTAATAAACAAAAACAGTGGCAACTATAAGACTATTAAAGTCTTTAGCTGGAAGCTAATGAACAGAAAACAGCCTTTGGTACAAAAAGTATAAAAATAAGTCCCGACTGGCACCACCAGCAATGAACTCCTCTTGCTGAAGAGCCTCAAAGGCAATGACCTGCTGCATCATCTACACTTTTATACTGGAGGACAGACACTGTAGACCTTTGGACCTAAAAGGAGTTAATGTAACACCAAAGAAAAGGGGTAGATACTAGGAAGATTTCTGGTATGATGGTGTTAGCTGGTATGAGGCCTTTGAATTTAGTCAAGTGTTACAATTATTGTAACTGGACTAGTGATAATAAATTTTCTGTCATTTTTTTTAGGCTGTTAAAAATAAGTAGACAGACAGTAAATCATTAGCTCTTCATATACAGCATGTTCCCTTTTGCCCATGAGAAGATTTTTCAATATAACAGTTTGAGCTGGCCTAAGTTCATGCTGCTGCTGAAATATTCACTACCTTCCCCTTAAAAAAATGTAAATACTACTACTACTACTACTACTATTTCCAGTCAGATTGGGTCTGTGACTGAGCAGCCATACTCACTATCGTTAGAGAAAGGAACAGTGGTGGAGATCAGGGGGAGAGGATGCAGGACCATTCCTTACAGGGCAAAACAGGTTTGAGACCAGTTTAAGCCTATGTCTGAAATCTCAGTGTTTGTGGCTTCTCCAAGTTGTTTTCTGTAAACAGCATATTTTCATGAAAATTCATAAAAACTCAAGACAAAGGTAAAAGGTAAAATAAAGGCACTTATCCACAGCTGAATGGAGTTGGAGGGTGGATTTAGTAGAACATTTTTGTGATTTTTGTGTTGGTATTTCATCTGCACTTCTAATTTTTGTTAAATTTACCACAACCACATAGTAAAAACTTAGAAAACAGAAAGTCCACACCAAATATGGTATAAGTTTTATACATAAAATAAAGAGCATTGTCAATAATCACAATTCAGTGAGTGAACCCTAGTAAAAAATATGTCCTTCACTTACAAACACTCCTGCCTTAAAAGTAAAGGAAATGGAAGACAAAGGGTTTTAACTTGCTGTTGATACTAAAAATGCTAGTTAAGTATCTGTTGTGTTCTTCAAATAATCCACACAGAAGTATTGCTAATGGGTACTAAAGTTACTCTTCTCATGTAATAGAGGATGATGCTGTGGGGTCAGAACTTCAAGCAGTGATGATTTTTCGGTCTTTCTACTTACTGAAAATCAGAGAGTGAGTTTGTTCTCCCAGTCCCAAGTGCTGTACAAGACTCTAGTTATATGGAAATGAAACCACCTGCTAACATGCACACATGGGTTTACTTCTCAAAGAAGCCATGGCACACAAGGAGAAAAGAACTAGGAGAAGTCTGGCATTTTCTTCTGCTTTACCCTGGCATAAGTCTAGGATATGGCCGGGAAACCCAATTGAGTCTGGTCATTTGGAAGGGTTCTCTGCATTTTCAGTTCAGATGGAGCTTTTAAGCTATCTGTTTCTATTTGATTTCCTTAGCTCAGAGCTTTGGGAAGGAAGCATCATGAATATTTGCAAGTTCTAGAAACCCTGAGGTAGCAGACAGGCCAGCTGTAGAGTGGAAGTGTGGGGGTGTGCTAGAGATCCACAGAAGCACACAGTATTTTGTGTAGATCTTATGAAGTGCTGCCATGGGCTTCTGAAACACACAGGGATTGATTTTGCAATTAATTTATAATATGAGTAGGCCTGATTTATACTGCACTTTAAATAAAGTTTCACCATATCTCAAAGATGAGCTTACCAGTTCTGACCTCAGGTTAGAGGAGCTGGTAGGTAGAAATGTTAAAAGCTTTCTTAGTGGCAAGAAATAGAATTTGAAAACATAAGAAAAATATTATAAATGTTTCCCACACCTTTCCACAAGCAAACACTACCCAAGCCACCGCTGCTGTGCTACATAAAGGATAAATTAATATTAGAGATGCTATTCACTAATACACTTAAATTCTAGCAAGCCAGATGTGGTTGTTCCAGTCCTTATGCCAGTGTTATTGGCAAAGTTCACACAGTGGTTTGGAAATCTTTAGAAAGAAATGCCACATGAAGAGCAATGTTACTGCTACTATTATGCTTAGTTTGAGAGGTTTGATCTCTTTGTGTTTATTGCGTTATTTGATTGATAAAAACCTCAGTTGCATGTATACCAGGCACTGAAAAGATATCAAATAATGTGTTTATTTTCTGTTATTTATTACCACTGACCACAGAGACAGATACTATTTTTTCAAGAAAATAATTCATTGCCTTAAATAACAGTATGACTAACATTTATTCAGAAGAGCCAATAAGCTTCTGAATTATTTTTCTTTCTAATACAGAACAGAATTAAGCTTTTGTACTGCAGATAAAAGTGCTTTTATTACCTGACCACCTACGTGGCAAGCCTTCTACATTATACCATAATTATGATTCTGGGATTCAAGTGGCATACAATATTGCAAACTTTAGTGGTTTTGCTACTGACAGTGTTAATGCAGAATAATAAAGACATCTTTCATAATAAAGGTAATTGTAAAATGCTTACAACCAGCTAATAATTTAGAAAAGGTTATTCAATAAGTGTACAAAAAATGCATAGCATGGGCTTTGCCAAGAAAAAACAATTGCTGAAAAAAAAAAAAATAATGATAGACAGTATATACTTAGATTCAAACTCATATCAATGCAGATATACCACTTTAACATAAAATAATTCATGTTTCAGAGACTGAGAAATGGAAGTTTCACTGAGATGGGAATGTTTTACGTCCAACGCAATATTTTCCATTGCTTCTCTGGAACAGTCTTACTGGCAGTTTGGTTACTTTGGTCCTATGCATGTTCATAGTGAAATCAGAGTAAAAAGCCTCTATGGATAATTTTTTTTTCTTAATTTACTTGCTGACGTGAGTAGCAAAATAAAATTTCTCTGGACCTACATATAGTTAACAGCTACAATTTTATACCTTTTTAAGTGTAGAAGTTAAATGAATAAATGCACTTCATTTAACACATATCTGAAATGCTTCAAGTTGACCCCAGTTCAACAAAACAGTTTACTACCTGCTAAAACTGATATTCAGCAAAGCATTTAAATACACATTAATCAACAAAGATGTAAATAAATTTGAGCATAATCTTCTAAGCATGTGTCTGAGCACTGCCTTTGCAAAGATATTTAAATGCTAGAATATGAATATGAACACCTTCTGAGATTTTCAGAAATGGCTTAGTTGGAGAACTAATTCCCAGTTAAATTCCAGAAATAATTTGCACCTGAGTCATAACTAAGTTAATTACTAGACATCTTGCACTATACAAAGCTAGGCCATAGGATCAAAATATAGACCCCTGACCTTCATTTCTGGTACCGGTGAAAGTTAAATAGGTAATCTTTATTCTCCCTGTCAATATCTGAGCATTTTTTGTAAAGAATGGTGTGCTGTATACAACAAATATATTGCTGTGGTGCTATGGTTCTTTGTTCCTGAAGAAGACTTCATTGTTTGGTTGCACCTCATGGTATTCTTCTAATGATTGTGTAGAAGGGAGTTGTGGAGCTCAAATTTTTATTCTACAAACTCAGCAATATCCAGAAAGTTAATAGTCACATTTTTCCTAGGTGAAAGTTTAAGAAAAGAGCAGGGATAGTGAATTAGTAAGGGACATCTTTGTTATATTTAAATACCTTCCATCAGTAAAATATAAAACCCCTGTAATTTAGGTAGGTGTTCCTTGGGCGTAATACCCATAATGAAACACAAAGTGCCCCTTAGATCTTGCCATGTCCAAAAGATTCAATCCATACATACATGGTAGTAATCTATAAGTTATTTTAAGCAGTATGGCTTGTCAAAATATATTCTAAGGAAACACTTTTTAAGAACTTCACAGGAAAACTTGCTGATCAGGACTGGTGTGTTCAACGTTTTCATCAATGACTTAGACAGCGAGATCGAGTGCACCCTCAGCAAGTTTGCGGATGACACCAAACTGAGTGGTGCGGTTGACACACCAGAAGGACGGGATGTCATCCAGAGAGACCTGGACAGGCTGGAGAGGTGGGCCTGTGTGAACCTCATGAGGTTCAACAAGGCCAATTGCAAGGTCATGCATCTGGG
>BOSO01015775.1:12778-52601 GCA_018403395.1 Gorsachius goisagi | reverse complement strand
TTGGGGGTGTGGGGGTTCCCTGAGATGCAGTGGGATGCTCCCTGAGGTTCAGGGGGGTGCTCTTGGGGGTGTAGGGGTGCCCTGAGATGTAGGGGTTCCCTGAGGTGCAGGGGGGTGCTCTTGGGGGTGTGGGGGTTCCCTGAGATGTAGTGGGGTGCTCCCTGAGGTGCAGGGGGTGCTCTTGGGGGTGTGGGGGTTCCCTGAGATGTAGTGGGATGCTCCCTGAGGTGCAGGGGGTGCGGATGGGGGTGTGGGGGGTTCCCTGAGATGTAGTGGGATGCTCCCTGAGGTGCAGGGGGGTGCTCTTGAGGGTGCAGGGGTGCCCTGAGATGTATTGGGGTGCTCCCTGAGGTTCAGGGGGGTGCTCTTGGGGGTGTAGGGGTTCCTTGAGATGTAGTGGGGTGCTCCCTGAGCTGCAGGGGGGTGGTCCTGGGGGTGTGGGGGTGCCCTGAGGTGAAGGAGAGATGCTCTTTGAAGTGGGGGGTGCTCCATGGGGTGTGGGGGAGATGCCCGTGTGGGGATGGGTGGGTGCTCCCAGGGGCGTGGGGGTGCCCTGGGGTGAAGGGGGGATGCTCCCAGGGGTGTGGGGGTGCCCTGGGGTGGAGGGGGGATGCTCCCAGGGGTGTGGGGGGCCCTGAGGTGAAGGGGGGGTGCTCCCAGGGGTGTGGGGGGCCCTGAGGTGAAGGGGGGATGCTTCCAGGGGTGTGGGGGGCCCTGAGGTGAAGGGGGATGCTCCCAGAGGTGTGGGTGCGCTGAGGTGAAGCGGGGGTGTTCCCTAAGGTGTGGGGGTACCTTGATGTGTAGGGGGGGTGCTCCTTGAGATGTGGGGGTGCCCTGAGGTTAAAGGGGTGCAGAGTGCTCCCTAGGGTGTGAGGGGGAGTGTAAAAGCTCCTGAGCTGACGGAAGGAGGGTCCCTGAGGCGTGGGGGTTTTGAGCACCCTTCTCTTGGACATCTAGGAAGATGAGAGGGTGAGGCCCCCTTTGTATGGGGGCAGGGGTCTGTGCTCCTCTCCTGCCAGAACTGGACGGTCAGGGGGGGTTCCTTATCCCTGAGAGGCCTGCAAGAGGTTCTGGGTTCAAACTAAAGCTGGGAGTTGCAGCAGAGATAACACCCAGATAACTTGGCTTTAAGCCTGGGTACCTGATGAGGTGGGAGCAGCTGGGGTGCCCTCTCCCCTCCTGCGGCATCTCTTAACAGGGTGGAGGGTGAGCATGGCTAAAATATACGGTGTGCTCTGAAAAGGGGTGAAATGTTCCCTCCCCATCACATCCTTCCTTCAGCTAACTCTGTTTTTCCTGTTTGCTGATAGTTGGCTTCTGGTTTACTGGGCAACCGTCCCACGTTTTAATTTCAGAGAGCATTAGGAGCAAGGTTAAGTGAGGAAGTCTAGGCTATGCATGAGGGTTTAGCAATCCGTATCAAACAAAGTCTGTGCCCTTTCCCCTCTTGCATGCGGTGATTTTTATTGTATGAGAGCTTAAACAGTAGTGGTGGAGGGGGGAATAATTGCTTAGGAAAGACATGCTTTTCTTTAGAAATACTGTAAGATGTGAGTTTGCGCTTGAAGTTTTGGTTCATTGCCTCGGTGCAGTTGATGTTATTAAGAAGTAGACGTGTGATCCGAGTTACTTGAGCTACGAGTTACCAGGTGTGAAAATGAAGAGTGACTAGAGAAAAATCAATAGATGTCAACTTGAAATGAAGCTATAACTGCTTCTTGGATAAACGTGATTAACAGACATCCACTTAGGTGCAAAGGTAGGGAATGGAGATGGCTCTTGGCCACCGGAGCCGTGCAAGTATTGACCCTAATTTGAGAGCAAGTTCTTATTCTAAAATGTGGGCCTGTTCTATGTGAATGAACATAAACACAAGCGCTGTTTTGGATGAACTTTACAGGGAGCTGTGGATCATTCGGGAGATCAAGTATGGCCTTCTGCCTGCTGGATTTTTGGTTTTATTCTTTCCCAGGCTTGTGCAAGAACCAAGTGAATGCTGCAGGAAAAAGCCTTAGTTATTAGTCATTGGACTTCATTTGTGAAAGTGAGACCAAACCACAGTCTTTTCTCTAGGAGCAGAAACTTTTGTAGGAGTTTGTAGGAGCAGAAACGGAATCATCAATTATAGGATGTTCCGGTCGAGTAAATATTTAGTTTAACCCGCGTAGGATGCTTGTATGGGTGCTGAAGAAACGTTAGTTGTGGGAAGTGTAAGGCTGTGACAAAGTCTGAAGTATTGTTTTACTGTGTGCTCTGCAAATAAAAGGACCGTGTGCTGAGGTATCTGTATGCTGTGTCAGTGCTTGCAATCAAATCAAGAAGCTCTGAAACTACAGTCGGATACATTGATAACAAATCATCCTCTTTCTCTGTATTATCTGAGCTTAGAAGTCTGTTACTGAGTTGCAAGATACCTTACCTTGAAGGGGCTGTCACCCTTGAAATATTTTACTGCAGAATCATGGAAAAAAAAATAATGAGAAAGTCATTCCAGTCTATTGTACCACTTCTATAACGCAGAAATCTGGCTGATCCGAGTGCGGTGCTATGTAACGCAAGGTAATTGTTTTCTACCTGCCAGTGCAGAAATCAACTTGGTGATTTGTTTTAGTAGGCAATTTTCTTTAGAACACCCGGTGCTGCATTTTTTGACTACAAGGATGAGAGCCAGGTGGTCTGAGTCATGGCTATGTCTCTCTAAAGAACAAATTCTCACATGTGAATTTAAGATGAATGCTTTTAATGGCTGAAGCGACTTTTTAATGACTGAAGTGTTGAAGGTGTAATTTGGCTTTAGTCTAGAGTTAGTTGTGCCAGTGAAATTCACGTTGATTAGGAAACAAAGCTCCTTCTACTGACACATTTGCAGTGAAAAGTCATGTCCAAAACCTTTTGCCAGTATGACCACACTTGTGTCGGACTATTCTTTAATTTGTTCATTGGTGGCAGGATGACCTGGCCTAAGAATGCCTTTCGCTGTTGTATTCTACAATTTATGTGGGAGAAATAGAGGATGTGGCTGTAAAGAAATGCATCTGGTTAAGCATAAAATCCCAATTTGTATCCTGAAGTAATTGTGCCAGGATGCCATTTCCCTTTGCTGGAAGAGTGAGTCTAACAGAACTGAAAATGTGTCGTGAAATAATTACCCTTTAAAAACGGAGATTCTTTAGCATTATCTCTTCCTGGTTGCTTGATGCCAGAAAGCCAGGAGTGTCGTGATAGCTTACTGATTTCTACATGCTCAAAACGAACTTTTCAGTCCTGTCATCATAAGCAGTGCAAAACAATGGGGGGTGGGGGACTCAAACCTTTCAGACTTGTATTCTAGATGGAAGGGATTGGATTAAAAAAATGCAGTCTTAACACAGGGAGCCGGTCATGCTGCAGTCAAATGATTTGTTGAACGTTACCGTGCCAAGTGCTGACCAAAACAGATGTCATGTGTAGTTGTCTGGAGACAGGAAAGCACATAGTTGTAGACTCCAGAACCCGTACTTCCAGCACTTCAGACGTTTCCTTCATGCTGAAATTGATAAGCTTTTGCTATCAATTCCAACATTAGAGAGACTGAAGCTTTTAATGAATTGTGAGATAGTGTTTGAAGACCTGCAAGCTTGAACTTGAACTGCATGTACTGTTGTACAAACAGCCCTACTGATGCACAGTTTGTAGCGAGTGATTAGGGAGCTGTAAGGAAGAAAAAGAACCCATGTTTTCTTTCTTTTTTTTTTTTTTAAACAAATGATTTCCAGTCAGTCTGTGGTTCAGGCATTTAGTCAGATTCGTGTCCATAGACTGCAGCATCCCTCTTGTCTAGATGGCTAACCAGGGCATGAATAAACTATGGGTATAATTGGTTTTGGGTGGAGCAGAGGAGGAGCCCTTGGATATAATGGATAGAACCATTTTAGAAAATGACAAAAATATCCCCTGCTACTTCACTGTGATAACGATAGATGACAGAAGAAAAGCAAACAAAACCCAGTGTAGATTCCATTGTAGTAGGTCAGTCATATGTGTAACAGCTTAGCGCTGCTGTGACTTGGCTGATTGTAAGGTGGTATTTCAACAGGTCATTCCTGACTGTATACCAACCGCAGGGAAAACGCTCATCAGCCGGTTACGTCTCTGCCACCAGTACTTGCCAGTTGTAAGATAAAAAGTTTGGTCTGCTCGCGTTGCTAATTTCCAGTGGCCCGATGGATGATCATCTTCTGATTATCATCTATGATCATCTGAAGATAATCTGTGATCTTTTCTGATCATCTGAAGATCATCTATGGCTTACTTCCAAATTATAGGGGGAAACAATATGTGATATTTGGACTGTACATAAGGCAGCCCTATAATGGGACCACAGATCACCTCCATCTATATCTGCTTTTCTTCCCGGGGAACTGTTTGACTCTTGGACCCATATTATTGCTACCTCAATGTAAGCGATATTCTGCTCACTGGAGGTAGCCTGGATAATGGGGGGAAAAAAACCTAGATATTATAGATACTAGAGGATACACTAGGAGCTGTACACAGGGTTTTGTCTTTTCCATCGGTAGTTTTGGTTCCAGTTCAGTGTCAATCAATCACATTTCGATATGCCCTGTGCAGTGCTGTCCAAGGTCGGATTCCAAGAGGAGCAGCTCAAAGACTTTGTATGTATTGTGTGGGAGGGTGGGTGTGAAGGGGTTAGATACACTCTGGTGAATATGGATGTGGTGGTAAGGAGGGAAGGGGTAAACTGCCCCACTGTGCACAGCCATGAATAGTGTTAGACCAAAGTCCGGGTGACCCAATATCTTCTATGTTTTTCAGTTCATAGACATCTCTTGTCAGATGGTGAAAGTTTCTGTGGAAAGGAGCAGCAATGAGCTTTCGGCCACAGATGTCAGATGCAGGTGTTTAGGGCAGAGCAAATCAGAGCAGACATTTAGTGAAACTTGCTTTCAGACTGGGATTCGTAAAGAACCATTTGAAGTCTGATGGATTTCTAGGAGTTTGAGAGGAACGCTTAGCAAACGTGGCTCCTGTGTCTTCCATACTAGCTTAACTCTGGGAGCAGTTTAGGTCACGTAGTGTGGAACAGAGGTTTGAGATAAGGGCAAGGGACCTGAACTGGTTCAGTGATGAGCCACACAAAGGCTTCCTTGCACTCTGAACTTCAGCAAACTGCAGAGCATCATACTTGTTCATACTCAGTACTGACACAGACTTGTCAGACTAGATGCGTGTTGGTTTTGTGAAATGCGTGGCATTTCCAGTAGCCAGGATATGTTTTCTCCCATCCCACCACTGCTCAAACAATGGGTTATCCCTGTCCTAAACCTGTTTGGCAGAGAAGGGTCCTTTGTTTTGAATAGTGAAGATGAAAATCTTGTTTAGGAATTGAAAAACTTCTTTCAGCCAAAGTTCTGGAGCAGACCCTGAAGGGGTAGGAAGAAAATCCCCCAAAACTTACTTTGAACATGAAACCAGGTGGTATCATCAATGAGATATTCAGATCTTGTCACAACTTCCCATTTCTTTATAGGAAGAATCATGGAATAAGAGTATAAACCTGGAAAGGGCATTCACAGTCCTTGACTGTAATAAAGGGATCAAGTTCAGACTGTGAATGCCCTTTCCAGGTTTATACTCTTATTCCATGATTCTTCCTATAAAGAAATGGGAAGTTGTGACAAGATCTGAATATCTCATTGATGACCATAGGAGTGAAGATTCTATCCGCTCTGTACATTTTCTTGTACAAGAAATTGTTCCATTGAGCTACACTTAAAGAAATTATATATATATACTGAACATTTAACAGTCCTTGAGCTTTTGGGATTTTAGTAATTGCACCAGCTTAACGTACATGCTTCAGAAACTTGCATTGCTACCCTGTTTGAACCCAGGACACAAAGGAAGGGAAGTGATGAGTGAAGTGAACTCTAAAGCAAAAGGTGGTGGGGTTTGTGGTTTTTTTTTTTTTTTTTTTTTCCTGTTGAAAGTACTTCTGGAAAGAACTTCCCAGGAAGAAAAGAAAAAATGTGTCTGGGTTGCATGTATTTCTGGATTCCAATAATAAATAAAACCATCTTTTCAGCAGTTGGAAGTGCTCCAGTGTGATCTGGGTATATGTTTAGATACTTGAGGTGATCCAAGTGAGTAGAGGTAAAGCAAGAAGAGAAGAATATGGGTGAATTGGAACAACGCTAAAGTTTCGTAGTGACTTTCTTTAAAGATGTATACAACAATTTGGGTAACGTGGCAGAAATGGGTAATTCAAAGTGCGCTGGCAAATGATTGAGAGGTCTTGTATGTGGAAGAGGCGCAGAAAGCTCCTGTACGGGCTCGGGGCTGCACACAAACTGTCTTTCAACTAAAACAGCGTGAAAAGAGCATCTTTTTTTCGAAACAATTTTATATAGCTATTGTTATATGTTCCACTGAGTAATATGAAAACAAAGACTGACTCTTAAATATTTTACTTCCTCTTTCCTACTAAATATGCTGGGGGAAATAAGAATAGGGGATGGAAAGTGTCGCATTTGAATAATGCTTTCACTTCTCTTTCACATGCACGGTCTTTAAACGCAGAGTGGGGAGGGAAGTGCTGCTCCAGTAAAACACCACAATGTACTTGAGTGTTGACCTAGTGATCTTACACAGTTGTATCAGTGTCCAGCTGTCTCAGTGTCTAGTGTCTGTCAGAGATAACGTGGAATAAATAGTTGTTAAAGTAACTGTAAAACTGTAATTGTAGCCCAAAAGGTTGGCTGTTAATCTGGGGCTGGGTTTTTTTGCTCTCTACATTGTATTACTTTTTTTTTTTTCCCCTAGGGAATGCAAGCATGTTCTGCAGACTGGATGATCTGTCGATAAGTTGGAGGAAGACCATTCTGTCAGAAAGCTGTAGTAAATCGTTTTTGATGCTTTATTCAGGAGCTATGGGGGGGGTTAGGGAGTATTCTTAATCAAGTGAAAGAAAGGTCTTGGTAGCTGCTAACTAAAGACTCATTCCTTATTTATGAAGAGAGGCTTACTGGTCTGCCCTTGGTCTGTCATCAAGTAACATGATAAACATTAATGTGCTTCAGGTTATTAATCATATGCTGTTTGTTTGTGCAACTTGGTGCAGACTTAAAATCAAGTGGTTCTTTAAGCTCAAAATTGCCTTTGCTTTGATTTTTTTTTTTGTTGGTGCTTTATTCCATAAAGACCCTATTTACTTTTTGGGTCCTTCCTTCTGAACATCATCTTGTTTTCCATTGCTTAATTGGTATTCCTAGGTCATTCCTACAGCTAAGATGGACTAATGCTCTCTTGCCCACGGTGATGTTAAGAGGCTTAAGGGACTTCTCTGAGCTGCTGCGGTGCGTTATTAATGAGGTGGGACTTGCACCCCAGTGTTCTATGATGGCATAGTTCCCATGTTGTGTCAAAGAAGCAGTTATCATTTTGGTCTTTCATTTTGCAAGTGAGTAAATATTTATTTAGACAAACACAGAGGAAAAACATCAATAAGGGAAGATGACATTTCTAGCTGCTGCTTCTTAAAGGTCTTGGTTAAAGATGGAAAGACTATATCTAGTTCCTTGTTATTTGTATCCTATATAAACACCTAAACAGAGGAGCTTAGTCTGTCTATTGGTCAGTGCTTGTAAGATTTTCTTAACCCCAGTTCAGAGCAATTTTTTTAGGATGTGCTGACAGCTTTTATTCTTCAGAGTTGTGGTGTTTGCCAGCTTGCTTGGTCTGTTGCTCTTGGTGTTGTAGTGACCATCACCAAACACAGCTGTTGAAACAATAGAATTGTAGAATGCTTTGGGTTGGAAGGGACCTTTAGAGGTCACCCAGTCCAACCCCACTGCAGGGAGCAGGGACACCGCTGACTCGATCAGTTTGCTCACAGCCCCGTCCAACCTGGATTTGAATGTTTCCAGGGATGGGACATCCAACACCTCTCTGGGCAACCTGTGCCAGTGCCTCACCACCCTAATTTTAAAAAATTTCTTCCTTATATCCAGTCTAAATTTCCCCTTCTTTAGTTTCAAAACCATTACCTCTTGTCCTGTCACAGCAGGCCTTGCTAAAAAGATTGTCCCCAACTTTCCTATAGGCCCCCTTTAAGTACTGAAAGGCTGCAATGAGGTTTCCCTGGAGCCTTCTCTTCTCCAGGCTGAGCACCCACAACTCTCTCAGCCTTTCCCCATCGCGGGGGGATTCCAGCCCTCAGATCATTTCCGTGGCCTCCTCTGGCCCTGCTCCAACAGGTCCATGTCTGTCCGGCGCTGGGGACCCCCAAGCTGGACGCAGGGCTCCAGGTGAGGTGTCACCAGAGCGGAGCAGAGGGGCAGAATCCCCTCCCTCACCCCGCTGGCCCTGCTGCTGGGGATGCAGCCCAGGGCATGGTTGGCTTTCTGGGCTGCAAGCACATGTTGCCAGCTCATGTCCAGCTTTTCATCCCCCAGTAACCCCAAGCCTCTCTCCACAGGGTTGCTCTCCATTCCTTCATCCCCCAGCCTGTATGGATACTGGGCATTGCCCCTACCCAGGTGGGGTGGACCCTGTACTTAGCCTTGTTGAACCTCATGAGGTTCACCTGGGCCCACCTCTCCAGCTGGTCCAGGTCTCTTTGAATGACATCCTGTCCCTCAGGTGTGTCAACTGCACCACTCAACTTGGTGTCATCTGCAAACTTGCTGAGGGTGCACTGGATCTCGCTATGTCATTGATGAAAATATTAAGTAACACTAGTCCCAGTATGGACCGCTGAGGGACACCACTTGTCTCTGGTCTCCATTTGGATGTCAAGCTGTTGACCAATACTGTCTGGATGTGACCATCCAACCAATTTCTTATCCACTGAACAGACCACCCATCTCCTTATCTCTCCAGTGTAGAACTTCATATGCTTAAGTCCCTGCATGGTCTTATGCTTTTGGTTTTGAACCCTTCCTGCTAACATTATATTTCAGTAAATTCTGTGGTTTGAGTCTTGTTTTGTCATACCTAACCAGCTATCCTGTTTGTATCCTAAGACTGAATACCCATGTCTTCTGTACCTTTCCCTACCGTATGTTTTAAATAACAGGCTCTTTCAGTCTTTCTGCAGAGATGAGCACCAATTCTGGATGTAGAAATAAGAACAAGGATGCAGAAAATTAGTGAAGAGTGTGAATACTGTGGGCCTGCATTGAATATCGATCTTGGTCTTGCTTGTCTCATGGGTTCTGAGCTCTAAAATAGTGGTGTAGATGATGGTGTAGAAAGAGAAGATTTCTTGTGCCTGCTGAACACTTACCAGCTGTTTACATCATTGCTCTGAGGTAAAAGTTGAGTTCTGAGTTGCTCCCCAGTGTAAATTCAGTTATTTAGTGAGTAAAGAGTTTAGTGGGCTACTAGTAAGGGTGCAAGGAGGATAGGCCAAAGGTCTTAGCTGCCTTTTAAGAGTAATATATAGCAGTCTTCATTTTTTTCAGTTACTATGTAATTAGCTATCTTAACAACAGCAGTATCAGAAAATAATTGCTTTAATTAGCATTAAGGAGCAGGTTCTGCCATGACTGACATATTTTATTAGATGTAGCATTGACTTCACACGTTGCATTCTTTAACTCTGGGTTGAGCTAATGAAGGGCTCTTTTGCATTCAAGTGGCTGGAGAATAATTTTACTTATGCATGGGCCATGTCAAATGTACAGTTCTTCCTTATCCATCCTCTTTTGCTTTCTCCTGATGTGAATTAGGGAAGACTCGATGTCTTTTGGACATCTTCCATTTGCTGACTGTCCTTGTGGAAACTCTCAGTGCAGTACAGAAGCTGGAGTAGTTGTGGTGGAGTATGGATGATTAGGGACCTGTACTGAGCCTTCAGGTGTTCAAGTGAAAGTTTTATGGGTGTTTTCTGTCCAAAGTGAACCTTTCAAAAGCCTTTCAGATGCTCGTGGGTGTAAAGGAAAGGAAGTACCTTGATTTAAGGAACTGTAAACTAGAATCCACAACTACACATCTGTGAAAACTTTGAGCCCACATTGATGAAAGTAGTTTTGACTTTTCTGGTGGCCATTTAGTCTGGGTAAATCACACTGCACAGATTCGTCTCATTTCTTGCATGAAATCTTTAGGAATGTGAGGGAACAGAGTGCTGTATGTGTGTATGATGCGTCTTCACAGGCAAAAATGTGGTTGCATTCCTACCGTACATCTCTGAGCTGGTGTTGCCCTCAGGTACGATTCATAGCAGGCATAATTTTTGAAAGGCTGTTGCCAGAAAGCAGCTCAGTCGTAGAAAGGGAAATGAGTGACTGAACTGCTGTTGAACCCCGTCCCTTGACGTGAAGAAATTGAGGTATGAAGGGGGTGCAATGAGAAAGACATCCACAAGCGATTCATTGAACTAATGATGGTTCTGTAGCTTTGAGGGCCTTGCTATCTTCAAGTGCTTGCTGGAAGGACATTAAAATAGAATTCCAAAAATTCCTTGTGATGTGTCCTACAAAATTGCGTCTCAAATGCTTCTGCTTTGCTTCTGAAGTAGATCTGGAATCACGTGTGATTCTCTTGACTCTGAGCTGTCGAAAGCTGAACTGTGGAAAATTGTTTAACTACGAAACTTTTAAGTAAATCTTCGTAGCAAGCGTGTGAAATTGGAGTACAAGCATTTTCTTGTCCTTCCTGTGCTTTTAAGTAACAACACATCTGAACAGTATCTAAGCTTCCCACTGTATGTTCCTTTGATATTAAAAGCTTTGTGTACTGCAGCAGGCTTGACCCAAACCTTCTGTGAGGTACCTCTTTTTTTTTGTTTTGTTTTTTTTTTTGTTGTTCTGGAGTGTATCAAATTGGAGAACAAGGCACCTTGAAAACTTACATAAAATTGAATTAAGTTATGCATTCTTATCTGCCGTTTGACTTCCAAGAACTCAGATCGCTTGATTGCTGCTTAATATTCAAACTGGTACGGATAGGAGAGAGCAAGTAGTGAAAATCTGAGGAAGGAGGAAGTTGTAATGACAAGGTGTGGAAATGCTCCGATAATAAATAATGCTCATAATGGCTAAATACAGTTCATATTTTGGTAGGTTTTTTTTAGACCTACAGCTTTTATGCTTTTAATAAAATTAAAAAAAACAACAACCCCTCAACCTGACTGCTGTGAGCTACAAAGCACACGGAGCCCTGTGTTTTGCTGTGAGTTAATTATTACAAGTATTCAGAGCCCTAAATAGCTGACCTTGCAAGCTCAGTTTTGTTACATTCGAAACAACTAGATTTGCTGTAGTAACGCGTGTGTTGCTAACTAATCTTTGTGCCCTGCTTTAATGCTAAAATACTTGGAAGGATTTTGGTTAAATTCTTCCAGAGCTACTGTGGGTCGTAAAGCAAGCAAGCTAGGAAACTTGTGTGAAAGCCAGGTAAAACCAGAACGCGTACCAGCTTGTACGGAGGTCAGAGCTGATCCTGACCTGGGAAAAATTTATGGAATATTCTCCCTTGAAACAATCAGGAGGAGGGCAGCAGTCTGAAAATCAGAGACGGTGTCCAGAGATGAAGACTGTGTCTTGTGTTCAGGTTAAAAATTACCTAATAAGTAGGACGCTTCATTAAAGGCTAAGTTAGGAGGTTGTAGCCAGTGTTGAAAGTCCCCTACAGTATATTTTCTGAAGAAAAAATAATTGCTTTTCAGGTAATCAGGCCTCTGTGAGAACCCCAAGTGGTGATTTGCTTTTGCCAACTTTGGTCTTGTATGAGATGGTTTCCCAGCCTTCTTACACAGGTTTTACCCTCATATTTACACTTCAGGCAAAAGTAAGGTGGTTGGTTTTTTTTACTCTCTTCCCCCCCCCCCATTCTTTGTTGAATCAGAAGGGCTCTCTTGAACCTGTATGATGCTTTGCACTTGCCATGGCTTATATGGGATGTCACCAGCAATGCAGGAGTAGGGGGGGGGAAAAAAGCCTTTTTTCCAATCCAGCCACAGATTTATAAAAATTTCTTCCTGGCCAATTGGCTTTAAACTTCATTCTGGAAAAATGTAGTCAAATTGACTAAGTTCTTTAAACACTAGACTGTTCCAGCAGAATTTCTGAAACTTGCTCATGGGTTGCATGGATGCAGTAGGCCCACTGCCATTCTTCTATTAACATCTGAAGGAGTTTTCAGCCCTAGCCCTCCTTTCACAGAGGGGCCTGCATGACAGGTAGCATCTTGGATGGCTGTTGCTGGAAGAAACTAAACTGCCTGCCTTGCTTAAGTTTAGATGCTCCTTTGACACCTTTGCAAATTGATGTAACGTGTCAAAGTGCTGGTGTTTCTGCTGGGAGCAAGAATACCTGAATAGCTTTGCTGAAAGAGCTGGTGCTAAAGAGGGCAGGCCATGCAACTGGGAAAGAGAGGGCAAGAGGAGGCAGAAGTGGGACAGAAAGACAGACTCCCCCTTTCCCAGCAGTGAGCCATTAGATCATCTCAGCTGCTAATAAAATGATAGGCATCATGTGATAAAGAATAAGGCTTAGCTGTTGCCCATATTAATGACCTGAGCATCACAATTCTTACTGGGAGCCTGAGCTAGTAAGTGTGGTAGATCAGTAGCAAAGATGGAAGAATGGTGTTTGGCTGTGTTCTCATCCAGCTTGGATACACTTACATTATTACTTTTTTTTCTGAGGGTCATCAGATTCCTGTAAGAGAATAACAAAGTGGTTCAGATGGAAGAGGAGTCGGAACTCTCCGTGCTTGTTTTTACTACCCATTAGGTGACCTTGGACAAATAATTATGAAATTCCGTGAATACTTTAGGCTGTTGTAGGTAGTCACTGTTCTCCTTGTGGTTCCACGAACAATCCAGACCTTTTGTTAACAACAGCGCACTTCTCTCTCTTGTTTTGACTTATTCCCTGTTCTTCCCTTCCTCCCACCCCCCATCCCTGCAGTGATTTTTATTAATGGTACCAGATTGTTAAACTTAACCCAACAAGAAAGCCCAAACAAACCAGTGAATAGCTTTGTCGCTTCAGTTTCCCAGGCCCAGAGGGAAGCAGAGCGTGGGGTCTGGATCCATTTAAGCCAAGAAACTGCGGTGTTAAAAAAAAAAACAAAAAAAAAAACAACTCTGCTGCCTTCTCCTCCTGCCTGCTCTGCCCTGCTTTTGTGGTGGGCACATCTGTGTAGCTGTAGTGAGCTGGACTGGAGGAACTTATACTTAAAACTATCTTCTTTTTTTTTTTTTTTTTGCTGGTTGTAGCTTGGATAAATTCTCTGACCCTCACCATGAGACTGTACAAGAAAACATTGTGCAGGATGGGAACAAGTGCAGAAGGTGGTATTTTAGGCAGAGGTCGTGAAAGATTATGTTTAAGATTATTATCTTAGTGTGGAGGGAACTAAAGCATGAAGGGACTGGGCAGTTTCAGTCCTTTAAACCTCAGAAGACTTGGTAGGCTGAAGAGTTCTGGGATCATCTGATGAAAAAGCAAAGCATTAACAAGGATGTTGATCAAAATACTTTATTTAATGCTTTATTCTGACCAGTTTATGGCCTGCAGTAAATCTGGAGAAGTTCCCAGAAAGCCATTGAATGGGAGGACTAGATACATTAAACAACTGATAATAGTTTCAGAATGATGAAAACTGAGTGCTTTTCTTAAATTAGAAAAAAAGACCCCTGACTTTTGAGAGAAGCTGGTCGTTGCTGAGTATGGATGGTTTCGCCGCACTCTGGAGCGGCTCTGTCAAGATGCTGCTGTTGAATTCTGGGAACCCAGTTTTGTGGCTCTGCAGGCATGAGGGGTGAAACCTGATGGTGGGCTCTGCTCTTCTGATCTCTTTTAAAGCTTTCCTGATCAGCCTTTATAGATCTTTGGGATAGCCGTATGTTTATAACTTGTGATATCTTTACCTCCAGCAGTGTTTTTAAAATACAAGCCAGGGCTCAGGATTTCTTCCAAGGGAAAATTAATGGATCTCGTCTGGTTTGTAGTCACTTATTTTCAGGGTGGAAGGAAGCACTAATTTCTTTGATGTAGGTCAGTGCAGAGTTGCTGTGTAGCAGTTGCTTTTACACAGTTGCAACTTCGGTTGGCAATTAAATCAAATGATAACAAGGCCTACCGTGTAATTTCACTGCTCCATTGACTTCCTTGTGAAGTGCAAAGGATTAGGACGATTGTGGTAATCGAAATGACCTGTATGTCACAAACCCCCTAGAATGAGCTGCTAAACCTGCTCTACTGCTCTTGCTAAGCAATGATCCAGATACTCCATCCTTCAGGCTAAATTCAGAGCTGTTGGAGAAAATTAAATGCCCTTTTTAATGGTACCAGTTCTGCTTGTCAGAGCTTACCTAAATCAGTGCTGTGCTGAAAAATAACTTCTTTTGCAGCAGGATGTCTTGTTAAGATGCCTGGTGTAGTGTCTGAGATCTTCAGTACTGTGTTGCTGGTAGACTGTCAACTGTTTGAGGAGATAGCGGTGAGAATTATCTATATGCTCATCTGTGTATTTTGCTTATCTTTTTTTTTTTTTTTATGAAAGCAGATCCTGTGCTATCGGCTTGCAAACACAGCTGGCTTGGTTTTATGTTATGTGACTCATGAGGCTGCCACAGCACTTACTGTGCTTTTTTAGCACTTGTATTTTGATTTTTAAACTGGGTTTCTTGGAACTGCTGTTCTAGTTGCATAGCATCTCATCTGTGGGGGTCCCTCCTCGTGATGAAGATTTCTTGGTACTTTAATTGAAAGAGCAAATAGCTAAAACTTATCTCTGGTGAGAAGTGAGTACTTTTTCCCACCTCATCTAAAAGAAAAAGGAAATGAAAGAACTCCGGATTATTTGCAGCTCCTGTATTCGGTGTAAAGCGTAATGGGTCACTTCTCCACAGAGAGTTGCTTTTGCACTTTGAAATGCCCCCTTGCCTCATGGTGAACCGCTTTGCACTTTGTAGAAGTACCAGGCTGTACGTAGCTCCACTCATATCTTAAGCTGGTGGTTTCGTTTAAGTGGTCCTGTCTGCCTTTTTGGCTGCTTGTTGCTGCCCTGTCCCCCCTTCAGCAGCCCAGCTGCTTGTACAGCCACGTTGTGAACCGTTTTGAGGAACTGATCTGGTGAAACTACCCCAGCAAGAGGCAAGGGTGGTTGGTTGTCATCCAGATTGGTTCCCCAGCTGCACAAGCATGGATTTATGGCGGTACGGACGAGGAGGGCGATGCAGCAGTGCCAGTATGCAGCAGGGTGGTTTGGCTGGTGCCGGTGATAGCTGAACCGCAACGCAGTGTTTCTTGTTTTGCATATTCTAACATCTTGAGCAAAAATGATGTGAAACATGGATAGGAGATAACAACAGAGGCTTGAAAATCCCCTTAAAATACTACTTACAGTCACAGAACAGCTGCAAGCCCTTGAAGAATTTTAGAGCCTATTCAAGTTGCCTGTGGGTATGTCTTTGTAGCTGATGGTCTCCAGGCTAAAGCTAATTATCTTTGGTCAGGAGAGGTTAATTAACTCTGCCTCTGTAGAGTTCTGAGGAAATCTGAATAATGCAATATAAATATCAGCAACAACGTAGTGGGCAAACTAGAAGGTTTATTTTCAGGATCCAAGTCCCTCTGTCATCATGACCTCATACTAAAGAATGTGAACAAGAAAACTGCCCATGTAATTAGAAACTTGTTCCTTATCAGCTAGGCTAAATGGGCAAGAAATGGGACAGGAGGGAGGAGGAGAGGGATGACTAAGTTGGTGATTTAAACCGACAGTCATTATCTGTTGCATGTTGAGTCCTGAACTGTGATGTGGTCTCACAGCCCCAAATTTAATGTCCTTTTTCCAAATGGTTTGGGAGAAGTGAGACTTTAGACTTTGGGATAAATTCCAGGCTTTGAAGGGTGCAAAGAAGTCACAAACCATGGAGAGAAGGATTCCACTCTTGTCGGGAGATGCAGCTGTAGGTTATGACACTCTACAGCTTTTTCCAAACCTCATTGCATATAGTAAAGGATGAGAAACTTGTTTGGCTTTCCTTGAGGGCTGCTTCATTGTAACATGCTACTTAAACCAGTCACGCAATTAGTTTGCAATCCTAAAAAGACCTGGAGAAAGTTGCCCTCTTTGTTAGATGCTATGTGGGCTACTCTTCTTGGGTTGTAAGGGATTTAAAAAAAAAAAAGGGGAAAAAAAAAATCAAAAATGAAGGGGGAAATGAGCATGGTAGATGGTAGGCAATTCATTTGTATGTGCCTGAAGCTAATTAAGGGAGAGAAATGGCACATAAACCCCTTAAATCATTTGTATAGGGAGGGCAATATATGTTCAAGGCTATTTCTTAAGGAGTGTTTAAGTTGCTCATAAAAATGGCCAGCAAAACTACACAGCTTTAAGGTTAGATTTGGAATAATGTACAAGGCCCATATAGGGTTTTTTAAGTGAGGCTTAATCTTTCTGTGGATTTTTTTTAATACCAATTTCTAACAAAGTAAGACCATGTGGTTCTGCAATTAAGCATTTTAGAAGGTGGCTGGTTTATTTTTTTTTTTTTTAATCTTATATGGCATTTATATGCTAGAGCTATCTCAGCATTCCATCTCCGGCTCTGTTTTTAGTCTAACTCATAAACAGACTTTGCAGGTATGACTCTACTGTTGGTTTTGAGTCTGTCACATGAACAGAAATTTAATATTATTCTTATATATTTCCAGGAAGGAAAACTAATATATCACCTGAGTGATACTAAGTGATATGAAGTGTCATATTGTGATTCCAAAACAGATGATGGCCTTTCAACTCTTGTTAAAAGCCTTTTAGGACGAGCTGCAAACAGAAAAGTCGTCTTTCAGTTTTGAAACCAATTTTAAATCCACTTTTGGTCAACGTGAGAATGTTTCTTTTAAGGTGGAGCCAGACTTGCAAATTAACAAGCTTTTGGGGGGGGAAAAAAAATGTATGCCATAAAATGAAATCTGTGGTAAAAGGAGGCACTAAACCAGTTGTTTGAGGTTTGTAAGTGGTTTGTGGTGATCCAAAAAGGATAGGGAGCCATTTGTCAACACCACCATGGTAGATGGGCAAGGCATGGGTAGGTTGAGAGATTGATTAGGAGAATATGATACTGAAGGATTTGGTGAGAACTTTATATATTTGAAGTGGCAGTTTGCCGAGTGCTGAGTTCATGGTAGTCTGTTTTAAGCATGCAGGAGTTTTCAAAGTTAAAATAAGAACCACAGTGAAGCAGTGATTTAAGAGTGACTGGAGAGTCCTACAAAATTGCTTTAACTAGTTAAATTTAACAGCTAGTAATGTTAAATATTTGTTAAAGATAAAGAGCATAGTATGCTTTGAAGCAGCGGATTTTAGCCACAACTATTAAAGCTATTTTGGCACTTGGTGGGGGAGGATTGATTCAATCTGGTAATTTTCGTTCAAGATGCAGTATTGTAGCAAACTAACATAGTGTTAGAGTTGGATGAAATCACTTAAACTAAAGATTTTGGTGACATATTCCAGTGCATTCAATTCCAGAGAAAAGGACTTGGTTATCCAAGCGGAATGTAGCTGATGGACATCACAAATTTGACCACGCTTTTAATTTTCCCTGAAAACCTGGGTATGTCTTTCTGATGTGTTTTATTTAAGGCCGTTGCAGTGGTTTCCAGGATTGCTGTGAATTCAGGAAGCTTGGTTCAGCCAGTTATGGCTCTGGATTAGGTGGTGGTTTCTGGTGGAGCTCTTTGTCCACTAGTGCTTGATGAAAATAGCTTTGAGTAGGAAACATTTTCCAGTGTGATGATGCAAAACACCTGGGTGATACTGCTGCTGTCCAAGCTAATAGCATCACATATTTGCTTGAAACTGCTCAAATAGTTTAGACATGTGGAATAAAAATTACCTATAGGACATGAATAAGAGTAGCTTGTCTTGCATATCACTGTTGCTTAATCTGTGCTCGTAGGTGCTAGTTGTTGCTTGTCCAGTCGGCTTCCTATGGCTTTGCCGAACGCTTATTGTTCACACTAGCTTTCTGCCAAAGAAAACTGAGTGTTCCGTGGGATTTTTTTGACAACAGTGCTTTGGAAATCCTGAAAATGCTTTAATACAAAAAAAAGAAAGGGTTCAATTTCAATCTAAGAAAGTTCTTTAACTATTTAGTGTTTTTTTTTTCTTATTTTTTAGCGCCGGCTTCGTCATCTTCGGAACATTGCTGCACGTAACATTATCAACAAGAATGGTTATCGCCTTTTGGATACGTACTTCACTCTTCACTTGTGTGATAACACCAAGATATACAAAGGTAAACCAGGCTTGCTGTCAACTTTTTTGCTAGCTAGTCTTTGAATTCTTATGTTACAAATTCTGCCCTTTTTTTGCCTTGACAACCTGCTGCCATTATTTGCATCACATATACTAACAGCGGAAAAGAGCTCTTCGGTTTCCTGAACTTCGTAAAAGCTTTCAGTGTTAGCAGGCAAGGAAACAAACCGGATGACAGATCTGGTGGAGTCTCTTCAATCAGCCTTTTTGTTGTTGCTCTCCTCTCCTCCCACCAATAACTTAAACTTGGGAACTTCCAAGAGCACAGAAAAACTTCTGGAGCCTTAGTTGCTTTGTCTGGGGGAGAGGGTTCCACTCTGTGCATAACAGTTATTTTACGGAGCATAAACCAGCACTTAACTACTATCAAAATCTTCCAAAAATAGAATTGTCAGCCAATGACAAGAAGCATCCAGGCATCTGTTCTGCTTCTGAGAGCTCTGTTTGGGTGTTAGATCTTATTTATCTTTAAAGCTTTCCTTTCCACTACAATGTATAGTTCTTCATTGTGGAGAGCTGCTATTAAAAATACGTTTTTATGCTCCTTTTCTTATGGTCAATGGTTGAACCTTGCTTTTTTTTTACGGTCAGTGGTTTAGAAAGATAAGAATACATAACTTGAGCTTGCTACCTGGACTTCCTTGTGGTGATTGGTTGAACCTGTAACTGATCACTGTTCCTGCAGTGTTTGGTGTATGGGACTGTTCTGTGCTCCATCAAAGCTTTACCCTTGGACTCCAATGGACTGAGGGATATTGTACAAAATCTGTATTCCAGCCTCCAAAGCCGTCTACCTAAAGACTTTAAGCTCTTATTTTGGCTGGGAAAGCCAAGGTCCCTGTGTCAGCAGTTGCTTATTTCCATTTAAATAGAGGGTTCTTGGCACCTCCTGGAGGTAATTTGGCTGTTCACTTTCTAAACATCTGGAACAGGTCACCCTTGCTCTTCAGGAAAGCAGTGCAATTAGTTTATCCACGCTGCGCTCCTCCAGGAAGATGTCGTATGACAAACTAGTCACTTTGCAAACGTCATCCAAATATTGTAAAGGGCTGGGACACCTTCCTTCCCCAGAAACCAAAGCCTCGGTAAATCTTGAGAATTATCTTGGGTATAAAGATGAAATGCTAAATTTAAATAATGACTTCTAATAATTAAGTGTGAATGAGTACTTTTAGCCAAAAGTATGACTGCATTTTAAAGTCTTTCTTGTGAATCTGTTACTGATAAACTAGACTCACTAGCATTTGTCTTTCATGAGTGTTACTTATTTTAGCTTTTTGTATTTCAAATGCTAAGATCTGTACTGATGTTTAATCTAATCTAAAGGTTTTTTTTTTACTCATTTTTCTTCAGAATTTTATAAGAGTGAGGTGATCAAGAATTCTCTGGTAAGTTACTTTAATATGGAAAAACTTGCTGTTTAAAATTGCATTGTTACTGCAGTATACTGATTTCTCTGCTGAATACCATAACTGTTAAATGTGTATTTCCACTCTTCAGTTCTGTTAAGAGCATCACGTTCTCCTCCTCCTTTTCAGGTTCTGTTCACAAGGGTTGGAATAGCAAGTTTCTGAATAGTAGAAATGCAAGTTTGTTTTAACATCTGTGGGACTATAATCTGTTGGTACTTCTGCAGATAGGACTAAACACTCCAAGGGTAGGGCATTTTCATGTGAAAACTCTTTAGTGCTCAGGCTAAGCTTTACAATATATATCCATTTTAAATATTGGGAACACCAAACAGGCAAAGTAATGTTAGCTGGATTTTTACTGGTTTAAATTGTTTCAGTATCTGAGAATTGTATGTATCATAACTCTGGTTTGCTTACAGTTCATCTGTTCTTGCTGGGTTGGCAACAGAAACAGCTGCTTTTATCTAAATGTCTGCGAATTGCTTATTCGAGGAGCACTTGTATATTACTTTGCTGGGCATACAGGTTTCATTAGAAGCTCACATTACGCAGTTTCGAGACCTTGGTGTAGAAGCAGAGGCCCTGCTTGCAACACCCCAAATAAAGGGAGAGTCAAACAGTGTTGCAGAATATACCACTGATTTCTTTGAACGTCTTTTTGTTGTGTAAGTGAACAGTAAGGAACATGTACCTGCAAATATAAACAAGTGTGTTCTTTGAAGTGCTAATAGCTTTAAGAAACTGAAGTTTGAAAACATCTTAGAGTTTCTAAATTTTCTGATTGGGATCAGTGAAGGGACCAGAACTGAACAGTTTGTTACAACTGAGAAGGGATAGGTCTCTCTCGTGGGAGTAGGGTGTTGCAAATGTTGGGTAAGGGAGTTTGAAAACCTGCTAAACAGACTTTTTAATGTCTGCAATAACAAGGTAGAACTGCACCATTTATAGCACACTGGGCTGTAAATGCTTTGAAAACCTCCTGAATGGTAGAAAAGCTGCCTACCTCCACGAGGCTGTTAACTTGTCCAAGAGATGAGTTCCCTGAGACTTCAGCATTTTGAGTTCTGCCTATTCTAAATCAGGAAAAGGAATAACAAAAAGGGAAGCTAACCAAAGGAAATATGAGATGGAACGACAAAAATCTAAATAAGAGATGTCTTGAGCACATTCCATACATCATCTATGGGTATTTTAATCGCCTGTTATTCTTGTGTCTGATTAACTACTAAATATCCCTTCTCCTTAGGAAAACTTGATTATTGCATTCCTTCTGTAATACTTACTGGGTAACTTTGCCTCTCCCTTCTTTTCAGAGGCACCTTATTCTGAATTGCTTAATACCAGGTCAGAGATGCGTGCCCTGTTCCAAGCTGCTTAAGCACTAGAAGGAAAGGCTTGTTCCTTCATGGGATGGTGGGTTCCTACCTTCTGTTTTGGAGGAGCTACCATTTCTGTAGGCAGCAGAGGAGGGAGATATGTATGAAAAGCACTTTCCTGTTTCTGCATTTGGAGACCCTGTGATTTATGGCCTGTGGAAGTCCTAAAGTTGGTATCTGGCTCTTGGCATTAGTAGTCTTGGATTGACTTGGTTTGGTTGCAACTTGGGCTGATTACAACAATTTCCATAAATCTTTTAAATTAAATGTTATTAAGGATCCGTGAAAGTTCTTGGAATGCCTCATGTTTGCAAATCAGAGTTCTAGTGGAATAGATATTTCCAGCTTAGCTTAATGTACACTGCTTCTGTAAAGCTTGAGACGCAAGTCTGATCTCTTGGGATGAAGAGGAGCTCTTAGTGATGATATTTGAGGATTGCCATCAGCATCAGTCAAGGAGGAGAAGAATGTGAACAAACCTGTCAATAAATTATGCAAACTTAAATTATTGGGGGAATAGATCGGCGTTTTAAATTTAACTTCTGCAATGTAAGCTATACCCTCTTTTTCAGAAGCTGAATTACAACTTGGAAAGGAATGTTACTTCCACTTTTAAAGTTCCTGATTTGGCTAATCTGAATTAGTAAATTCTGAAGTAAATTCTTCAACGTTTTGTAATGGAAGGAAGCAGAGCCCACTCTTGAGCGTCTGAAGTACTTTACAGCATGTAGCTTTTAACGCAGGAGTTCTCTCTAGAAAAGAGAGTAAGGAAGCAGCAGAGCCTGTTGGTTTCAACTCTGTAAACCTTGAAATGGCTGGTGTTCACTATTCTCAAGGGTTTTTTTAATCTTTGACATGGACTTTGCTACTTTCTGAATTGTCAATTTTAGGACTACTTTCAGCGTGTTTGAGTTGATTTTTATCCCTCTTTGAATGCCCACAGAATCCGACATGGAGGAGTCTGGACTTTGGAATAATGCCTGATCGTCTTGATACCTCTGTCTCCTGTTTTGTTGTGAGGATCTGGGGCGGCAAGAAGGAGCACTTTCAGCTTTTGATTGAATGGAAGGTCAATCTAGATGGGTTAAAGTACTTGGGCCAGCAGGTAACGTGGAAACAGTTTCTCTCGACTTTTTGCTTACGGAAACAAAACATCTGGGTGAACAAATACATAAAGTGCTAAGAAATTAATGCATTTGAAGGGTGTGTTTTAAAGTTGGATTTGCAGAGGTTCATGTCAGCTTACTTCAGAGCTTTAAGTCTTGTCTAGCTGAATATTTTCAACTACCGTTGTTCACTGAGCCTTTTAAATGATACTGATAGCCCTTGGTGCTTTAAATTGCAATGCCTTGATTGAAGGAAATAGCAGTATGGTTGTACATGTAGTTAAATGAATGTAGAACATAATGTTTGTGTATCTTGCAGTTGTAATCCATTCTCATGGTAATGACATCCCATCAAAGACCTTCAGTCCAAGGAGCTTACTGTATAAGAACTATTTTGATGCTGGTATTTGTCTCTTTGCCTTTTGTAAGAGGTGAAAAGCAAGGTGTTTTCTGTATTGTGGAGCTTTTAGTAAGGTAGCTCAAAAAGTAACTCATGGCACATAAATAATAAACCCACCAAAAAGTACAGTGCTTTTTGGATCAAATAGATTGTCCTAATTCCAGTGGGCACTTTATTATGGATTAATTGATAGGATCAGTTTAGAATAATCCTCACTTTAAAATTAAATGATTTTTTTTTTAAGTAGGATGTTGCAAAGCCTGGGAGGAAAGCTTTATAGGAAATGGCTGCTCCAGCTTCACAGGGTGCATTGATCTTGGCCAGCACCCCCTGGGCTGGGAGAGAGTCAGAGCAGCAAAAGTGAGGAAAAACTCATGGGTTGAGATAAAGACAGTTTAGCAACTGAAAGCAAAGCAATATTTAAAAAAGGGCAGGGGGGTGTGGGTGGGTGGGGAGGGAACAACACACAAGTAATGCAAAGGTAGTCACTCACCACCTCCCACCAACAGACTGATGCCCAGCTAGTCCCTGAGCAACAGATACCTTGCAAAGTCTGACCCCTGGGGTTTTTTGTGTTGTTTTTGGTGGTGTGTTTGTGTGTTTTGGTTTTTTTGGTTGTGGGTTTTTTGTTTGTTTGTTTTTTTTTTTTTATGCTAAGCATGATCTTGCATGATACAGAATACGACCTTGGTTTGGGTCGGCTGTCCCAGCTCTGTCTTCTCCCAGGCTTTTGCATGCCCCTAGCCTACTTGCTGCAGGGGCAGAGGGAGAAACAGAGGAGGCCTTGATGCTGTGCAAGTGCTCTTCAGCAATTGCTAACATGCTGGTGTGTTGGCAACGCTGTTTTAGTTGCAGATCTAAAACACAGCACCATATGGGCTGCTATGAAGAAAATTAACTCAATCACAGCCAAACCCAGTACCCTTCATGTTGTAGCTTTCTTTCCATTTGTTTTTACTGGACAGAAGAAATGGCTCCCTAAATAATATGCTTAGTGCATGGTTTTATTTGAAATAAAGTGCTTTACATTAATAGCAGGATATTAGCAATAATACTGAATGATAATTTTGTGTCTACTGTGACCACAAAAGCTTAATTTTGAGTATCGTTTTAGGTAATATCACATGAAAGCTAATTAGTCTTGAGACCTTTTTGATTAGTTTCCTGATCTCTTTCCTGGTTATTTTTGTCAGCTGGAAATGCAACAACAGGAAGGATGCTTTAGCCGGTGTTTCTGATTTCAAGGTAGAATGGCTGAACATACTCAGTGACTGTTACTAAAACTGTGAAGCAAACGCTTTTTCTGTGGTTAAATTCAGTTTTCTCTGAAGTTTCATGTGCTTCTAGAATTACAGGTGCTGAAAAACTGCATTTGACCATGAAACAGAGCAATTTATGCTTGTTTGCAGTGTAAAGTCATGGTAAGCTGACCATAAAATGATTTGTTTTCTTCTCTTCTTATAGATACATGCAAGAAACCCAAATGAGATTATTTTTGGTCTCAATGATGGCTATTACGGAGCTTCATTTGAACAGAAGGTAAGGATATCTTGTATTTGTTCTGGCTTGTTAGTACTGATGACAAGCTGAAATTCAACTTCCAAACTTAAATTTTCATGCTTGGGTGCTCAGAACATTAAAATGCTTCGTTTTGAGAAGAAACACTTTTTTTGACATGACAGATAAGAGCTGTTATCTTGCCCCTGTTGCATGGACATCTGAGCTGTTCTGGGAAGACTTAAAGCGTAGCATTTTAAGTCCAAAAAAAGCCTGGTTACTGAAAATAAACCTTGACCTTATTCTTTGCAGCAGGCACTTCAAATGTAGAACATTTTGAGAACGGTGTGGCTGTTAAGACTTATTTTCATGGCAAATATAAAAGCTACTAAACTAGCGTTGTTTGCTGAGCCTTTTAAATGATACTGCTAGCATTAAGTTCTGGTTAGCATTCTTAAACCTAGAGCTTGTAGCTTTTAAATTTGCTCTGTGTTGCAACTGTTTCACTCCATAGGCTTTTTTTCCCCAGTGTTCCACTGTAATATTTCTGCTTGTCCAGCCAATATTGTGACTGCAGCCAAATTAATTATATGGCAGTGCTGATTACTACATTGATGATGAAAAAGTTTAAACTTCCTTATTGTAAATAGCACAGTTGACAGGGTTTTTGTTTTGGTGTTTTGGTTTTTTTTTTTAATCTCAAATTGCTGGTGGCAGTACTGTGGTAAAGATAGGTTGCAGAAGGAATCCCCGGCTTGGAAAATGACTCTTGACACATAGCTACAGTTTCTGCATTAGACACAACCAGCAAGTCCAGTCTTGTGGGGATTTGAATGGAGGCAATGGTTTGTGTGGGGGAGAGTGGAGCAAGGGACGAAGTGGCCCTGTGTGCAAAACTCTGGTATTTTGATGGTTATTCTTCAAATTATAGATGATTTGGTGCACAGCCCAGATTCTGCTTCCTGGTGCTGTTAACTCAGTTTTTCTGAAGCAGGATGCGATTCTACTTTTTCCTGATTTTGGTATCAATAACCTGGTCCTGAATTCAGTGATGGTAACGCTATCTTCTTTCACGATTGTTTGTTGCCAGAACTTGCTCCCTAGCTCATAATGTTCAAAAGTACATCTTGGTTTTGGTTCTTGTACGTGCTCTGTAGCTAAGTTGCAAATACAGTCGTAGCCTACATAGAGCACAAATAATCTCCTTCTTTGTCCTTCCCTATAACTTATTCAGTTCTTTCCGGCTGTAAGAGATAGAAATTTATTTTGTCACCCTGCTCTGTAGCTTCCGATTGCTTGCTCTGTCAGTTCCTTGACCTAAATCTCTTCTTGTATCGTACATACCTCCTGTATTTAAGTGACTTGTCTGCCCTTCAAGCCAAACTAGTTGGCACAAGCAAACTCTTCCTGCAACTTTCAAAAGCTGTGCGCACCTAATTGGTATTTCTGCTCCTAGTTGGTCGTGCTTTATAATTTTCCTGTCAATGCTGGACATTCTAAATATTCTACAGCCCCACTTTGATGGTTAAGCTAAATATTATTTGTGAAGCACCACCTGAAATCTTCTGTAGGGAAGGGATTTTTGGTGTCAGGCGTGTGAGGCTGATCCTGTGGAAACTGCAATACGATACCCACACAACCAAGCAGAAAAGGTATTTTCTGATCTTTCGGGGTGCTTTTTTTTCTTTGTGGTGGTGGCGATGGCTCTTCCTAGCACTAAGATATCTTAGTCATAAGCCTCAATTTTTGAGAAAACACGTGGATGGAATAGAGTTTTAGTTTCTTTACACTGACACATATGAAACCTCGTTATGAAAATAGATGCTTACAAACATCTTTCTGCAAGTCTAGTGAAAACCTTGTGCACAAAGACACCTAAGTCAATGTTGAAAGTGTCTTCTATTTTTGCACATCTCAATATGGACAAAGTTAAGGTATGGTACTCTTCCCCCCCCAATTCCTCCAAAAAACCCCTTGTTACTTTATTAATTCTTTGGACTATGAATTAATTGCCAAAGTAGACTTATGGGGTCTTACAATAAAGTGCATTTTATTAGTGTATTAAATGTCTTTGTTGTTAATTAAGACCACTTATGAGCCACAATAAGAAAATTGTTGGAAGCTGATTAAACCATTCTGGTGATATTTTGTGATCTCAGGGTTTCAAAACACACTGTAGGTGCACTTTTGAGCATTGCTTGATCCGTCTGGAGCTAAATGGAAATTCCCATTTTCTGCCCGGTGAACTTACCTGTGATAAGAGAGGTGGGAGCCTAAAAGCTACTGCAGCAGAATAAACTGAAGTAGGGCAGGGACATTAAGTGCTGTCATGACTATTGTTTTTACTGGTGAATATTGTAGATTTATTGATTAAATGCATACCTCCCTGGTAAACAAAACCAGCAAGGGCAATGTGCTCAAATAGAAATATTGTTTAATTTAAATTGGAAGCACTGGAAGCTTTACAGCTTCCCTAGGTGACGCTCTTTAGCTGCTGTTTTAGAACCTTCAAGCCCACCTGCATGTAAGGTAACCTTCAAAATGCAGGTTTGTGCTCAAAATGCTTGCTTTGTAGGAAGCTCCTGACATACAAAGGAGCAAAGCAGAAAACTGTAGCAGCAATACTGGTGGAGAAATCCTAGGTAAGCAAGGCATTTGACTCTTCACTTTTTTCCTACTGAAGTCAAAAAGCCCTTAAACTCTGTATCCTTGACAATATATAGGTATTAGGAATGTTGCCTTTCTTCCATCTCCTCTGTCCAGCAGCAACCTGGCTGCTGCTGATATGCAGTGAAAGAAATGAATGTTTTCTTTGGGTAATGTTCTTATTCAAGTTGCTGTTTTCTTGCTGCAATGGATACTTAACCTCACGGCAAGAAAAAAGTTGGGGAAATGAGGTTTCAAAAGGCTTTGTGTGTGCCTTCTGAGCCCCGAAGGGTATTACTGCTTTCCTGTAGGTGTCTGACAGTGCTCATGTAACTCCTCTTCTAGCGTTTACAGCTTTTCTTCTCAGTGTAAATACAAGCGTGTGCTGCCAATATAGCTGCTTTGTTCTTAACGACATTTGACTTTCACATAATCATACCTCCAACTTCTGTTTTTGTTCAAGTTTTTTTATTATTTTGTAGTAAATTATGCAGTAATTTTTCCTAGAGGATTTCAGCAGGATACCGCTTCTTTTGCCACAGCCACGTCCAGTTTATTTTCCTGTTTCCCTTCTGGCATGGGACCGCTGAAGCACTTGTTCCTCTCTTAGTTTCATCTTCTCAAGTAATCATACACTGAAACTCTATTTGGATTTGCTTGAACTGGACCAATGTTTGAATAACATAGATGTGAGCTTCAGAGATCTATTTTTTTTTCTTTTTTGAAACTGTCAGCCTGGACTTAAAGTATTCCCAGTCCTTTAGCAGTTTTGCTAAAAAAACCTGCTCGGTTTTGTCTGAGACTGCATGCTTGTGTGCAAAACCACTTTTTATCCAGGTTCAACAAAATCAGTTCTGGGTGCTATACTGGTTTTCCTAAAGCCACATTTCTCCTTTTCTGGTTTCCTCAGTGCCTTCCTGGCTTTTAAATTTTCTTTCAACCATTTTATGCTTGCTGCTACGGACTGATAAGACTTGCCCTTGCTCTTGCAGTGATATTTTTTCAGAAAGTGCATTTAGGGAAGCAAGTAGCTTTTAGGTAATGACCAGCTTTCTCTTGTCTCCTTAGAGAAATGAAACCAGAACTAGTCTATACAGCTGTCTCTAACTCAGAACATTTGGTGAGGTCAGGGGTACCAAGGAACAGAAGAATAAGTGACATACTTCAGAGATACTGAATTGTAGCTATGTTTTTAACTGTCAAGCAGGAAACACCCTTGTCTCTGGAAAGCTGCATCTCTCTCCAGTCAGTGATCTCCATCAATGCAGGTAGAGTTTTTCCCTGCATAGACATTTTATTTTATTTTTTTTTTTTAAGCAGCTAGATCCTGGCCACCACACAAGCAAAGCCTTTTTGTGTATTTACAAATGTGTGCCTGTATCTAATAAATGCTGTGGCAGAGAAGTAAACAAACTCCTCTTTCAAATGGCAAAAGTCTTTAATAACGAAGTCTGAAACCCTTCCATTGCATGTTCTGCAAGTTTCCTCAGGGTAGAACAGTTTGTATAGACCACTTGGTGCCTGACTCCTTGGGAATTTCCTTTCAACACGCTGTAGGACAAGGGAGAAAGAAAAGGCTAAAATATGTTGCTACTCCAAATTCTTTCCCTCCTGAAACAAGTTATTCTAGGCCACTCCACTTGTCCTCTGAAAAATTTTGCACTTTGCTTTCTTTAAACAAGATCAACTTCATGGTCTAAAATGGTGATGCTGCTAGTTGTGCTTTTTTTTTTTTTCCCCAGTTTTCCACCATCCTAGTTAATTTAGGCATTAAGATGTCTTGATTTTGGTATTTTTTCAGGGGATATATGTATAGATTTCAGCATGTGGGATCCAACATCTTGAGAATGGAAATGAGGAGCTGAGACAGCTGTTGATACAGTGCCTCTGTCACAATGCGATGCATAATACGGTGTGTAGATCTCACGGTTATTTAGGTGGAACTTTATTTTTTGTGGAAAGGAATGGCTGCTGCAGGGCCTGTGGCTAACAGTTGTGGCAGTAGATGTTGATGCTTAACTCTGCATTTCAACATCTGTATGGAAACACCCTCTTGAGGCAGGAAAAAATACGTAGGCAGGGATTGTGGTACTCGGAGTACTTCTGTATCGCTGTTGGAAAGCCAGCTGACCATGTGTACCGGCTGGGACTACTTTATACTCTCAAACTAATGCCTTTTTTTGTGTGTTTTTGTTTTTTCCTACAATCCATAAACTTTCTGACAATGCTGCCAGGTGGCTTGACCTACTTAGAATTTGCTTCTGAGTTTGTGGCGTTTCTAGGAGTTTGTGTGACTACGCGTGATGTGGAAAAGCTTGGTATCTGACCTTTGCAGCACCAAGAATTGCTGCTCATCTGTTACTGTTTTGATGTCTCTTGTGCAGAATGTACACTTTGGTCTCTTAAGAATGAGATAATGGGTGGTGGTTTTTTTTTTTTTTTTTGTAACTTCCAGAAACTTGTTCATGCCATTCAAAAGTAAGGTTGCTTCCATCTTTTAAACATATTACAGCACAAATAAAGAATAGAGCTTTATCTCATGGTCTTGTACATCTCTTGCACATTACTGAATAGGCTCTCAGATAGGAAGCTGAAGACTGGCAGCACTGTAAATTGCATCCTTTGGTATTTCTGTGCATAAAATTAGTGCAGTAGTGGATTATAAAGCTCAAGAAAACACACCCCATGTCTAGAACACAGATAAAGCGTTAGGCCATTAACAC
This sequence comes from Gorsachius goisagi, assembly GCA_018403395.1. Taxonomy (NCBI): domain Eukaryota; kingdom Metazoa; phylum Chordata; class Aves; order Pelecaniformes; family Ardeidae; genus Gorsachius; species Gorsachius goisagi. The sequence continues at coordinate 23,153 of BOSO01015775.1, read as the reverse complement.
CTTTATAGGAAAGTACTGTTGTAGGTCAGACTTGAACTTGGTGTTATTGCCACCTTAAGTGTTTCTACCTACTGTACGTAAAACTGTATGAAGAGAGATTTAAAATATGTTAAATGCAACATCATTTGTTCTCCTACAAAAAGCACATGCTTTTAGTCAAGATGGAAAAGTCTTTGATTCTTAAATTAACGTTCTTTCTTTGTCTTAAGGATCACTCAGGTACCCTGAAGAATAGTCTTCTCCAGGTGGATCAGAACTGTGTTCGTAACTCTTACGATGTCTTCTCTTTGCTTAGGTAAGATTTTTGAGAATATTCTCTTAAGCATGTGTGAAAGGAGCCTTCCCAAATATAAAAAAAAACCAAAACAAAAACAAAACAAAAAAAACCCCAAAACCACCCCAAAACCTTCTGGACTGGAGGTATCTAGGTAGTGCTGATTTACCACTGGTAGCAAGGAGATGGGCCTTGATGGATGTTCCTTGGTGCTCTCTAGACTTCTGCTATGAGGATGCTTGGGTGCTCTGAACTAGAGCTGGCTGTGGAGCTGGCCCATGGATTTGCCTTGCCAGTGTTGAAATCCTGGAATTTCTCTGCTGGAGTGGAAAGCCCCTACTCTCTTCTCCTCAACAAAAATAAACTTTACTTAAATAAATGAGAGCAGTGGGGGAAAAAAAAGAAAAGTAACTTGCCTAAAGTTAACTTGTTAGAATGATGCTGTAGTTGAAAGAAAACAGCTACACACCTAAGTGTGTGTGGGGTTTGTGTTTTTGGTTTTTTTTATTTTTATTTTTTTATGTTGAGCCACTGAACTAAATTTACCTTTTGCATGATTCTCCCTTGCAATCCAGAAAAGAGTCAGGGCCCAGTTACTCCAGCATGTTTATGGTATAAGAAATGTATGGTCACTGCACTTCTGGGTGGTTCCTTAGGTGTCTCTGGTGGCGAAAACCATGAAACGCTAGTATGAAGGTAAACAAGAAGGCCTTTTTCAGATCTGCTTTAATTATAATAGTTCAAGAATGCTCGCTGTGGGCAAATGTAACAGAGGTTTTAAACACTGTCAGTAGGTTGCTTTTGAGGAATCTGCATTTAAAAGGCACTTTACAAGACAGGTTGGTAACCTCAGTTCTGCAGTAATAGCAATAGATGCACTTCAGAGGAAACCCTTGAAGAGGAAATGCTTAATATTCTTTCAAAAAATCTTTGGAAAAATGCATTTGGTTTTATCAGTTGTAAAAGTCGAATCCATTTCATAGTGCTAACAGTAGGTGTCACTGTTGCCTGTATGAAACGTTTGCTCTGTAGTGAAGAAAGTGGTAGGAAAAGTTAGCTCTAGGTTGCTTATTCAGAAGTCTTTATTTTATAAGCTCTCTTAAAATTTAAAAGCGCTGTTTCTTGATTCTGTAAAGCATATTTCAACTAAAGGCTGCTTTCTAAATGTCTGTCTTCTGTACTGCTAGTGGAAAACAACCAGGGGACGTGTTACAAAGTTCTGGTTACATTCTGGCACAGTCCATTAGAAGAGAACTCTTAATACTAACTAACATTAAGTCTTTGTTAAATAGAAAGGAAAAAATGTGTGCCAGTCGTCTTAATTCCTTTGTTCATGTGGTTTTTTTCGCATTTCCCTTGTACTTCTTTGTAGTATGAAGTACGCTCCAGAAAAAACACTCGCTGTTATACCAGCTGGTTCATGAACTTGACCAACTAGAGCCTTGTCTAATCTGAACTGTGGTCCTTCTTCTGACAGTGTCTGACTGTCTATCATAAAGGTGACCAGAAATGAAGATGTCGACTTTGATAAAGCTCCCCTTGCTGGCCGCTCGCCAGCGCTGCTTTGAAATCTGATTACTGGAGCCATGTGCTTTGCCCAGTCTCGGGACGGCGAGGCTCCAGGCGTTGTCCCTTACAGTTTCTAGGTGTGCTGTTGGTGTGTAGCTCCTGTTTAGCCCTGCCTCTGAGCTAAGGCGTCCTCCTTTCTTTTTGCTTTATCCTAAAAGGTACAGGTATTTTTCCAGTCCTCGACACCAGGCTTGCTGCTGATTATGTTTCAGTGGATTGTACCTACCCTGTCAAGGAATATATATTGCATTGCCTAGTTTCAGCAAAAGTTAGAAGTTGTAATTTGTGACTGTACTATTATTAACTATATGACTACTATAAACTGGGCTATTTTTACCCGTTTCCTTCCTAGCTGGGAAAGTTCTTTAGGAACTGAGGCAAAATCCTCCGTGTACCCTGAATCCTTTCTATTCCCTCTCATGTTAACTCTTCTTTTTTTACAGGTACGCTTTCCCTACTGCTGCTTACCTTTGATATCTAGCTCAAAAGACTGATGATAGCGTGTCTATTTTAAAATAATCTCTGGTCTTTTTTTTGTCAGGTGTCCTTTTTCTCCCACCAAGCAGTCTGGTTTGCCACCTCTTCCAGGAGTCCAGGCTTTAGTAACGAGCCTGTGAACTCTTTCCAAAGATAGTTTTTGTGAGACCATGTTCCACTTGCAACCAAGGAGAGAGATGGACATAATTTGAGTTGCGGTTCATTTGACAGGACATGTACTTTGGGAGGAAATGAATCGCCGTCTGCCTGCTTCTGTCCATTGGCTATAAAGAGAATAGGGAGGTGTCTACACCATAAAGGTTTGCATCTGGTCACATAAATCCCACATTTTGAAGACTTTCTCATGATAGGATATTTGTAGTAAAAATTCACAAGTTGCACATGTGGTTTCTTAATGTTTTCACGAGACATGCGATTATCAAGAACAGCTTATACTGGCTTTGTATAAACTTCTCAAAGAAAGGAAGCAAGTCCTGGCGATGGTGGCATCTGCATCCCAGTTACTCTGATGGTGCCATGCTGCCAGGTGTGGCATAGCCACTGTGATCAGCTGTACACTGGGAAAGTCGATTGAGCGAGCAGGTTCTAGCCCAACCCTTGGAAAAAACTGCAAAATGAAAACTCTGGTTGATCTTTGTTACCAAAACTGCTTTTTGGGGAAGAAATGATTTCACTACTTTTTCTTGGTTACTTCTCAGAAGAAGCGAAGAGCTAAAACTTCTGAAGCTTGTGAATAGGCCTTAATGAAAAGCACGTGCTTGGCTCAAATTATGTTGATTAAAAAAATTAATTAGGAATGCCAGAGTGTATGAACAGTAGAGAATTTTTTTGACTGTTGGATTAAAATAGTGCCTCTGTGCTCAGATGCTTAATTACATGAATTTACAAGTTAATTAAGCGGGAGGAAAAGTTTAAGTACCCAGACAGCTTAGCTTCACACAAGGAAGTTCTCGGCACCTCTGCAGCTCATGAACCTTCTTGTTTTGGGGCAGGGACAAGATCCTTAGGCAAACACAGTGCTGCTAAGAAGTTGTTCATGCCATATGGAAGTGACGAATGTTCTTCCAGCCATTTGTTTTAAAAAGGTGAACTAACAAAAATTAACCACCTCAACTGGAAAGCTAAAATTTTGAGGGTTTTTTGTCCCTTGGCCATATTGTCAGATTTCCTGAAAAGAGGTCACTTAAAGGCTTTCTAAATATTATGTAGCTGGTAGTAATAGGTTATACAGTAACACGTTTCACCTTTCACATAACACTTGGGATGGGCCAAATTCATCTGAGGTCATGTTCTGGACATGTCTCCATAATCAGGCTCTCGGCACGTTTGCAGCACTAATGGGAATAGGTTTATAGTTAGTATTCTTTTAGTTTTCAATCCTTTCTTTTCTTTAAACTTTGAAAAATAGACCTTTCAGTATTAAGTGGTGTTGGGAAGATGGGATATGTTGGCAATCACTAAAGAAAGGACTTAAAATCCTGTATGTTAAAACTTCAGTTCCTAAATACAAAAAGCAGTATCTTGTATTCAGCAACAGCTTTTCATGGTAGTGTGACACTTAGAGCAATTGGCCTGATAATAGCTGTTGTGCTTCTAAGGATGTGAGTGCCTGAAATCCTCCCAAATTCTGCCTGGAGACAAAAAGTGCTCCAAGAACGGGTGAAACCTGCCCCTTTGAAGTTTTGCTTCCTGTATTTTTATCTTTCCACTCAAAACTGCTTTCTCCATGATTTAACGATTCCTTCAGCAGATGGGATGGCATGTTTGTGCTATTTAGGCAGCCAGCTAGTGCAAATTGAAAACATTTTGATTGTATTTTTGCTTTAAAAAAATTGTTTTTTAACAACAGTGTCTGATATTGGTACAATTTGAGTGCTGGGGATGAGTAAAAGACCAGCTCCAGGCAACTGCTGTGTTTTTGCTAATATCTAACCTGGCTGAAGTTGATTTAAATAATACTTATAGGTGTTAAAGGACTTCCTCTGCTACTGCCACACATGCATCTGATCTAGTGGATTAAATCTTGAAAACTAAAGCAACTCCAGAGACCACATAGGCTGTGCCTTCCTTAAAAACAGCAGGTTCTCTCTGTTTTGGTGATAAGCAAATAAATCTGGCTGCAGTGCCCTGGATGAGTAAGCATGACTTTTCAAACCAAATTATAACACTTAAGTGAACAATTTCCCTTTATTTCACATCAAAGCAACAATGGCCCAGGTTCAGAGACTTTAAATGGTCCAGGATTGCTGGTGACAAGACACTACTCTGAGGAGGACCAGTGCTCAACTTCTGAGCTAGCAACTGATTACTGCTTTCTAGGTTAGGGGTGCTGAGAACCTTGCAGCGCACCATTGAACATGGAGCAGATTGATACCTGACAAGTAGAAATATAAGTTACTAGAAATTGTCTTAAGTCCCAGTGCCTTAAGCATGCCCATCGTCTCCAGATTTCATAATTTTGTCATAGGCCAGGGGTGTGCTTCAAGTGACAGGCTTTGTTTCAGGATTTGTCATTGGTAATATAGCTATTCATTTAAAAAAGAGTGTGTGTTTTATCACTGAAGAGATAGTATTTAAGAATACAAATGTAGGTAGTCTTTGTCTGCAGTCTGAAGCTTTGAGATGTTGGTAAAATCAACTCTCTTAAGTGACCAAGACTAAAACATGGGGACAGAAGATAAAATCAGCTTTTGTTAAGCTCTACCTGTCTTAGAAAAGAAGCTTTTTAACAGATGCATTGCTTGTGTGTTTAAGTTCTTCTGTCTTTATTAGCAGTCTTAATGAATGAACAGAACTTACACAAGTTGGTCTCTGAAACTAGCAAAGAGACAAAAGTACGCAGTCAAGGTAAGCGGTTGTAGTGTTGAAAAACTCATTAGTAGCTCCGAGTAGTTCCTCTGAGACTACAGAGCCAGCGGAATTGCCCGTGCCAAGTGTAGTAACTGCCTTTGGGCAGCTATTTTTAACACATGGAAATTATGCTAAAATTGAAGCTGTTTTTCATAAGCTCTTTGGGGAATGATGGAGCGAGCAAGGTCTTCATGGGCTTAAACTGCTTTGTGCTAAGGTGTATCTCAGGGGTGCGCTGATCTGCTTACAGCTAAGGAGAAGCACAAGACAAATCAGTCTTGAACAAAGAAATTCTTTACAATGAGGGTGGCAAAACACTGCAATGAGTTGCCCAGAGAGGTGGTGGAGGCCCCATCCCTGGGCACATTCAAGGCCAGGTTGGATGGGGCTCTGAGCAACCTGATCTGGTTAAAGGTGTCCCTGCTCTCTGCAGGGGGGTTGGGCTGGGTGGCCTCTAGGGGTCCCTTCCAACCCAAAACATTCTATGATTCTATGAATGTCAGTGTCCCATCTTGACAGCCGGTAGCTCAGTCAGATTTTGCCATTGTACTGTTGCTATAAGCAGCAATTCCAAACTTTAGGCTTCCACACGTTTGGTGGGGTGAAAAAGAGGGAAAGCAGGAAGAAAACCTGCTTATCAGCTGCTCCTTGGCTTTGGAGGGTTGTACAGCATCTGATAACAAACCCAGAGGTGAGCCACACCCCAAGCTGTGCTGTCTTTTGAACTTCCCTTAAGCTCCTCTACTTCCACCCTCATCTCCATGAAAGAAGTGAACCCAGTGGAGTTGTGCAACAAGTAGGATTCGGTCTCTAGCCTCTGCAGTTCTGGCTGCATGGGAACAGAGTTGCTCTTTGCTACTCTCTTCCCTTTAGGATGCTGGTAGATGCATATTTAGGGCTAAGGGGGTGGTATGAAAGATTTATTATTTTTTTCATATGCACTGATAGTTGTCTTTTGTTTCTAGCTTTTTCCTTTGCTGTTCTTTCTTCAGACAAGTATCTCAACTCCTAGCCATGACCAAAGGGCTGTTCACGCAGTAGGAGCAGTGGCATGTTCTGAGAAGGTGGTGAGTGTGTGGCAGGAGAAGGCTGTCACTAACGGCCTGATGCTCTTTGCAGGGCCTTGTCTAGATTTTCTTGTGAGTATCTTAGCAATCCTGTTGGCTTATGTTGGGGGTTGGACTAGATGACCTCTAGGGGTCCCTTCCAACCCAAAACATTCTATGATTCTATGTTGTCAGACTTCCAGGCTTTAATGTTGCTGCTACTGCTGCCGCCACCCCCTTCCCTGCAGGTGTGGAAATACACAGTCTCAAGTGTGGAATGGGTAGCAGGATTTCTCTTAGCCTGACTTGTGCTCTTAATTCAGTAAGTTCCTCTGCTAAAACTTCCCTGTGCTAGCGATAAGTGTGGTTGTTCTTCTGTGATGGCCAAGCTTCATGTTTCTAACTAGGAAAGGTTTCCACCTGGAAGACTTGGCTCTCCGTACTGTATAGGCAGCCAAGACAAGGCAGGCATCCCCTTGGCTTTGGACATGAGAACCCAGGTGGCCTAAGTCCAGCATAAATAAATATGAAGTGTAATCGGACCTCTTGGGTGCCTCTGTATACTTTAATAAGCAGTACTGAAATGGATGAACAGTATAACAAGTGTCATTTCTCTTGGCCTAAAATCCACGTGGGTTGGAATTGTGGGGTGGTGTCTTCCTGGGAAGTAGCGACGGAGATGGAAACTGGGATCTGAATTTTTTTGAGAGGGGTTCCTTAGGGACTTTGATCTGTGGAATCAGGCTTTCGGACAAATCTGTTCCCAGACATTTTACTTGTGTGCTGCTAAGCTATATGGAAACTAAGGCTAATCGGTCATCGGAAGAATCAATTTGGAAACCTGGCTTTTGCCAAAATCTGTAGAAGAGAGCAGCATGGGTCATAGCAATTTGAAACAGTCCATGAAGCATGAGAGGTGTGGGTTTGGTTTTTTTTTTTTTTTTTGGTATTTTAACTTAACTTCAGGGTTAGTAGTTGTCTGCTGCTGCTGCGCTTGTCTTCAGCTTTCCTAATGTGCCATGTGAAATCAAACACCCCTACAGATTTTTAGTGTAAGTGTGAAAGGTATGTTGCTAGCTCTTGATCAAATTTGGTGTCAGAGCACCATTCAGAGGGAGATTACACAGAGCTATGCAGAACTTCAGGAATAGCTGCTTCTTTATTTGTGATGGCATGTAAAGGACCGTATCAATGAAGCAATATTTAATTAGATTAGAAGTCGTAACCCAGTCGTCCTCTTTTTTTCTGGTTTTATCTGAGTTGATGAAAAACAGAGCATGTCACTTAACTAAATAATTTTCAAACAGATACCTGAAAGTGTTGAAGAAGGAGGAGTTTGTTAACAGTGGCATTGGGACTCTTCTTTATTTTTGTTATGGCTTCGTCTTGGATATGGCCATAAGAATGGTGGAGTTGATTGCTTTATCTTTCAGCCTGGGCAAAGACTTCAGTGAGTGCAGTCATGTCTCCAAAATGCTCAGAAATACCTAACCACATCAGGGAAAGTCAGTACTGCATTTTGGCTGAGAACAAATACAATGAATTAAATTAAAGATACCGTGTTGGGGAAAATGCTCTTATCTCTTTGATAATTAAAGCCAGGGCAGGGTGGGGAATGTACCTATGACTGAGAAGCTGTAGAATGCTCCTGTGAGCATTATGACCATCCCTTTGTCTGGTGGGAGATCTTGCTTTTCTACTTCAGCTGCATAATTCTACTTTTCTTGGAAGTAAACTTCGATTTGAGCATGGGGATGGCTTCCAGGAAAAAGTGCAGTAGTATGCAGCTTGAAAAAAACCCAGATTGCCTGAATATTCACTGGTGTTTCTCCTCCTCCTCCCTCCAGTGGGTAAGGCCTGTGTTCAGTTGTCACAAACACCTTACCAGTTGCATGGACCGCGATTGGAAGGACACAGTCAACTTAAGAGCAGCTGTTTCCCTTTTTGGATGGAGCCTGTAACCTCTTTGGCCTGAGTTTATGCCATCTTCCTTTTCAGTTGTGCAGTGAACTCCAGTCTTAGCCTCGCTCACTGTCTCAGAATGAAAATTGAATCTTGTATTAAGATTTGTTGGCAAGTTAAACATCAGCAAAAGGCTGTTGGATTGTACCAGTGCAACTGTCCTGGTAGGAGTCATACATATTACATATTTATGCCCTTCAAATATTTCTATTTGCATATAATTTACCTTTTTGCTGTATACAACATCTTGAATGTGATTCTCTCTCTTGCCCTGGCAGCAACGTTTCTGTAATCACAAACTGATAAGCACTGGTATAAAGAACAAAAGAGCCCCCCCTTTCTCTGTTGTTTGCCACAAATACATTTGCTCTTTGAATAAAAAATTCAAGCTGTAAATTCATCCCCATGCTGGAGTGAAATCTATGAATTGGCGTAAGAGGATGAGAGACATCTCAGGATTTGTGACTTTATTTCTGGAAAAAATTGTGCTTCACGTTAAAACTTTCCTCTTCCGCTCATGCCCCGTGTGTGTTGAAGGTGAGCTGTATACTAGCTAGCTCCTTTAAATGTTGGAGGCCAGCACCTCCCCTGCTGCCAGTCTGACAGACGTATTTTTGCTTTTTCTTCTCCATTTGCAAAGAGCTCAGAGCATCCAGTGTTGCAGTGTCCACATGGACTTGATTATTCAGAAACTTAATTTGAGTCTTACATGCGTAAGTCAGTTCAAAACTGTTTGAAAGAATGATGGAAAGTGTCTGTGCTTCAACAGCACTGTCTTGTTTGAGTTTCTTACAGCACTGGCTCTTGTAGAGGTTTAATGCTATAAATGAACAAGTCAGACTTGCACTTTATTCTCTTGTTGCTCCCTACTGTCTTCTCTCGCCCTACATCTGCTTTTGACAAACTTAGGTATAGGTTTTCGAGGAAATTGGGAAAGGGAGTATATGATTATAAATTAGAAAAAATTTTCTTGTGGGAAAGCAGATGTAGCAAATGATGGTTTAAGGGGCTATGTAAGAAAAAAAAGCTATAGCTGGCTGGTACTCTCCATAATCTAATTTCTGGACTGATATAAAGAAGTGTGCGTTCCATTTTTTGCTTTTAATAGGAAAGTCTTGGCTTTTTTTTTTTCTTTAATAGTAGGTTTGGGTATTTTACTTCCAGGATCCTACATCTCACTTCTTGCCAGAAGTGTTCCATTCTATTTTCTAAATCCCTGGTAGTAATTTTCAGTTTAAATTTAGTCTCATTGTAAACTAAGGTTGTTCTGGCAAATAAGACCATAGGCATTTATTTCTCTTGTGAGAAGTAGCTGTAGTATGTGGCTGCTGTAATTAATTGATATATTTATGGCTTAAAATTCTGTACATGAAAAATCCAGATGTGTCTGATAGAAGCAAATAGATATTTGGAGTGTATGATAGAAGTACAAAATCGTGTATCAAATGTCTCATGAAGTTGAGACTCTTTTATTAATGTAAATCGAAGCATATGTTAGCTTAACAGGCGTAAGTGTCACTACAGTCCAGCTTTCAGGTTTTTTTTAAAGATTGCAGTCAGGAATGAACTTGCTATATAAACTAGTAAATCGCTAGTCTAATTCACGACCAAGAGGGATATCTCAGTTTCAGGACACTGCAGCGTGTCTTAAAGGAAAGTGATTCTGCTGAACCTTCAAACATTGCCTCAAACTTACTGCAAGCTGAAAGAGAGCAAATGTGGTGTTACAGCACGTTCCCAAGTTGTAAAGTCAAGTTATGTTGGGCCATTGCATTGTGCAGTCTCTGGGATGTCAGGAAAACTGCTTGATCTTGCAAACAAGACAAGGATGTTATTGCAAAGAAGTCTTGTCATGGTGAAGAAGTCTAAAACTTGGCCCTTTTTTTTTTTTTTTTATCCCCTCTCCTCCAAGTCAGTGCCCATGTCGAATTGATTGGCAGAATGTTGTATGTGAGAATTGTTTCAAGTCTTACATCCAAGGTAGAAAGTAGGGGTTTTTTTTAGCAAGAAGAGTAAACAGTTTGTTGGAACATGTCCAGAGAAGGTGCAGGTTCTGGAGCTCAAGGTGGCTGGGGAGCTGGGGGTGTTCAGCCTGGAGCAGAGGAGGCTGAGGGGAGCCTTCATCGCTCCCTACAACTGCCTGAGAGGAGGGGGGAGCCGGGGGGGGTCAGGCTCT
>BOSO01015775.1:0-12679 GCA_018403395.1 Gorsachius goisagi | reverse complement strand
GGCCAGGGTTTGGGGGTGGGATGGCAGGGTTAGGGGAACAGTTGGGCTTGGTGATCTTAAAGGTCTTTTCCAACCTAAACGATTCTGTGATTCTGTAATTTTATTTCAGACTTGAAAAGCCTTGAAGAAATACCCTCAATAGCCCATATTTCAGCAACTTGGGAACTAGCAAGTGAAGAGGAGAGATGTTGAATTTTGCCTGCTGGTTCTTCCTAGATCGATCAGGAACGCAGCTTTTCTTGGTCTTAGCTTACAGTACGTGGCTGATGTTTTTGTATCTATTTCACCGTCTTTTAAATTTCCAAAGGAAGGGGAAGTATTTTGTTTCGTCTTAGTCTCCCCTATCTCAGAAAGCATGCGATATGAGAATGGAACTAGAACAACAGCTTCATGGATCTCCACCTCCAAAACTGTATTAGGCTGGTGAGGAATTTTAACGTCTGCTTTGCTTTTCAGTTCTTTCCCAGGCAGTGGCATGCATCTCACCTGATGTTGGGCAATTGCACAGCAGCTCTGGGGGCCCCCAGCAACAGCAGTAAATCTGTCACACTTAATGTTCGTATTTCTCCGCTGCTGGCTGACAATGGCTGTGAGCTGCTGCAGAGACACCAGAACAGCCCACAGACGCAGGATGACGACACTGTTGGCTAAGCTATCTCTTTAAAAAGGCTTGAGTTTCTGCTGTAGCTGGCTTGGCTTTTCTGACTGCCGAAGGAAATTTGGTAACGGGCCAGTGGCCTCTTGAAGCCCTGAATTAGCTCTTAAAGTGCTATGGAAGTGCTAATTTTGATAATAAATAATAAAAAACCCTCTTGAACAATCCAGGAAGAATCCTGCATTGGCTGATAGCACGTAGATTATGCCATCACTTGGCTCATCGTCATCAATTACTAAACCAAGCCGGATTGCACTTAAAGCACAAATTGTGCTAACTTTAGGCTGTAGCGTTGGACTTGCATTCAGACTGGAAATGGAAACAGTATGCGGTCAATTAGAGTTGAAGTTTCTCTCCGTTCATTCTATATATGTTTTTATCCAGATTTATGGCCTCCACTTGCTGATCTCCATTCACTGGTGCAATCCTAACTGCCTCCACCAAAGTCTGTCTTGTGCACGCAGAAGTGACGGACAAAATTTCCCTGCTGATGTTCTTATGGCTTGATTTGTATTCCGGTTGTTGGATGGCCAGAGATTTCCATGTGGATGCAGTGGGGGCTTTTTCTGGCAGGGGAAAGGAGATTTCTGTTGATAGCTGCTGCTTTTGTGACACGAAGTCTCTAAAATTTTAATCTTGGAAGGCTTAACTTCGGATGTGGTCATGATCTTCCTGGTACCATTTTAAAGTTCTTATTAAAAACAGACTTCATCGCTGAATTATTCTGTATAGCAGGCTTTAGCGGTTAGGAATATACCTTTAGATATAGATTCACCAAACTGAAGAAGTACCCTAAGGTATGTACTGGTTTGAGAAGTCAGTCCGAATAGATGTTTGTTCCTTATACTTGGGCACGGGCAGAAGAACTTGAAGCTGTTATGAAATGTGTAGGTTGTTAGCCAAGTATCACTGTGAGGAACTCACATGGCAAATGGCCCTTCTAACAATTTATCAGTTTCATAAATACGTTTTCAAAGAGTAAACTGCTTTTCAGCAGTCAGATCTTGCTACCTACGTAACATGAAGACTTGTAGAATTATTTCTCCTAACAGAGTAAATCAAGAATGTTCTTCCAGTATAAAGTTAGATGAAGGGGAAATGGCACTCTGTTATTACTCTTTACCTATAAGTTTTAGCTTTGCGTAAGGCTTTCTTATGCCTGGAAAGAAAATGTTCCACCGTTTCAGAAAGGGACAGGCTGGAAACTGTTGAAGTAGGAAACTTAGACCCTGCTGCATGATGTGACAGCAGAGATCTAAATGATGTTCAGGATGGTCAGCAAACCTTGGCTTTGACCTGCGTGACCGTATGTTATTTAGCCAACAGCCTCAAGATGTATTTGGAAAGGTGGGACGTATAAATAATAATTCCCTCTAGGAGATAAGTGTTTCTAGGAGGTCTCAGTACTCCATTAGGGCTGTGAGACTGAGCCCTCAGTGACCCAGCACACAGTGCTGTTGCCCCTGGTAGTCTTTTTCCACCCCCAGAAGCCTTTAGCAGTCATTAGAGCCACACTGCTCGTTGTATGATTTAGGTGGGGTACAGCTCAGGGGTCCCCAGCGCAGGACAGACAGGGACCTGTTGGAGCGGGGCCAGAGGAGGCCACAGAAATGGTCCGAGGGCTGGAGCCCTTCTCCTGTGAGGCCAGGCTGGGAGAGTTGGGGTTGTTCCGCCTGGAGAAGAGAAGGCTGCGGGCAGAGCTGATTGCGGCCTTTCAGTACCTGAAGGGGGGCCAAAGGAAAGATGGGGACAATCTTTTTAGTAGGGCCAGCTGTGACAGAACAAGGGGTGATGGTCTTAAACTAAACCAGGGTAGGTTTAGACTGGATCTAAGGAAGAAATTCTTTACAATGAGGATGGTGAAACACTGGAACGGGTTGCCTAGAGAGGTGGTGGAGGCCCCATCTCTGGAAACACTTAAGGTGAGGTTGGACAGGGCTGTGAGCAACCTGTTCCCTGCAGGGGGGTTGGACTGGGTGACCTCTATGGGTCCCTTCCAACCCAAACCATTTTATGATTCTATGATCTAGGAGAAGCGATAGTGTAAAGGAGCGAAAGTTGTCTGATGACTTAAATGTATTCACTCGGAGTTATAACATAAAGTCCTAAATCGCAATGACCTTGTTCAATATTACTAGCGCTGCTTATTCCCCGTTATCCATGTATAATCTCTCTCCGTGCATTTATTTGTTTAGACTTGGTGGTTTAGTTATCCTCACACTGATAACCAATGTGTAATGTGTGCTGTTGAGATGGTGTGAGGAGTATGCTTTGTGGTTACTCGTACTTGAAGCATGGAGCCTGGTTATCTTGGTCTTGTTGCAGACAGACCATTAAGAACTGTTAGCCAAAACCTTTCAATAGTAGTGCCTCAATTGCTTGTAAGTCTGGAAGAGATTAGAGAACGTAAGAGGAAGGAGCCAAGTAGCCTCTTCCATGTGCTCTCGTGCTTTGGTCCTCGGCTCACGGCAAGTTCATCGCCTTGCTTTAGTAAAACTAAGTATTCTTCTGAAGAGGCAGAATTTTTTTTTAATTTTGGTGAAATGGAGATGATCATTAAAACATGCATTGAAGGAGGCTAGGTCTTTGTGTTATGTTTTTCTGGCAAAGCACTAATGACCTACAGCAGGTTACCTGACTGTGTTTTTGCTGTTCCAACTAGACTTTAGTTGAGTTACGGGTTCACCCTGGCAGCCAGGCTGCCTGAAGAATATCTTTGCAAAAGGAGAAGCCGTTCGTAGTGGAACTGTGAATGGGATAAGTAAGCCTGGGTTTGCATGCCTTAAGACATCGTCTATGACTGCAGACCAACTCTTAATTTTTCTAATAAATATGTTAATTTCCACTCAATTTTTAATTCTAGGAAAGACGTTAATGCCTCTCTTAGACCTGTTTTTGCCATTGCTTTCCTCTGCCTGCTTTTTTTTCCCCAATAAATATGGCAAATAATCAGTTTTCCCTCTCCACCCTGAAGCTGAGGCTAATGATCAGAAACACGTCGTCATCATCTTTTTCATGCTTCAAATGTGATTTATTTAAGAATCCTACAGGCCCTTTTGTAACAAAACCGTGGCATGTTTGGAGATACTAAAACGTGAGGTTTGTTACCCAAAGGATACTTGCATGTTTTTAAAGCTGGCCTATGTTAAAAATGCTCAGGGTAAATGTTGCGTGTATCTGTCTTGATGTTAACATGTTATAACTTAACAGTTACATGAGATCCCTATAATTACCTGCTCTCTCACCTACAGCTTTGCCTTATCGACATCTATTGAATTTAACAGATGAAGACACTTGATACTTGTTTGAATTTAGAGACTTTCTGGTTTGCTTTGAATTCTCATTTGTAAACTCTGCAAGTTATGATTCTTCTCCGAATGTTTCGTTTCAGAATAGGAGCTGACAATCCAAAGGTTGGACCAGATGAGCCTTGAGGTCCCTTTCAACCCGGTATTCCATGATTCTATGAATCTGAATTTAGGTTCTCTCTGCTGGGTTTGAGGCGGCTGGTGCGTTCATCATTAGGACACGCATGGGGAACCTTTAATACAGCTGTCACTTCTCTTCTCCTTACAGGCTTCATAGAGCCCAGTGTGCAATTAAACAGACTCAGGTAACTGTTCAGAAAATAGGAAGGGAGATTGAAGAAAAGCTGAGATGTACATCTACAAGCAACGAACTGGTAAGTTTGATTATTTAAAACCTTAGTCTACAGGCTTGTTGAAGTATCTACCTGATGTCTTGACCATAAGCATGTTTTTTCTAACCCTTGAACTTGAAATCTTTATTTAAACCTGCACTTTTCAAATGGGAACTCATCTGAGAAGCATAACATAATGGATTTTAGATGTGTATGTGTTACTCAGATGGATTGAGAAATTGCTTATCCTACTTTTACCTTTATTTTGTATAATTGCTTTTATACTATAAAAGCATAAACACTGCATGCTGCGTGAGAGGGGTTTATCAGGAAAACCAAACTTTTAATGATTTAGATAAATCTTGACAGGGCTTTCTGGTGGATTTAGAGTGGGGTGAATCTACTGGCTGTATCTTCTTGCACCCTGCTCCCTTTGGGTGAATAGAATTAATGCAAAAGCTGTCACTCAAGTGACATGTTCATTTTAAGTGGGAATTGTATTAAATCTTGCAATAGCTTTTGACAGTTTGTTTTGCCTGTCCTCTTCCCCTTTCCAAAAATGTGTACTGGCACTAGTTTTCACTTTCTGCCCAGAAAGGCTGAGCTTGGTTCAAAGCAGTGTGTTGACAGAACAAGAGGGGCTGGTGGTTGCTTTGTTATATTGGTACTCGCTGGCATGTGCCTGGTGCCTTGTATAGGAAAGCGCAAACTTGTCATGTGAAGTTACTTAATTACTTTAAGGTAGATTCTGGGTTGAGAGTACTCGGCTAATTTCCAAAAGTGGAATGGGAGGTTGTTTACCCAACTAATTACAGGGTTGCATTGTAGACAAAGAAGCAAAGTCATCAGCTCCCTCAAGGGGCAATATAACATCTGTGAGCGACTCCAACCCAGAGCTTCTTTGCCTTCTGCTGGTATCTTGGCTGTTAAAACGGTTTTTAACCATCTTTCTTCAGTTATGCATATCCTTGTCCCTCTGTGCAAAGGTTTTTCCTTTATCAATATGTATGAGCAAAACTGTATGAAGAACACTAAAACCCCAAAATGACAATGGTAGTATATGTGATGCAACTTCTTAGCAACCATGGCCTATGGTTTAAGGAAATTATTACCTATTTTTCTTTTCCTTTGTTTAATAGTGGAAACTCTTGTTGGGCTTCCCTTCCCCTTTATAAGTGCATGTACTATAGTTTCATTCCTTAATACTGAGTCATGTTTCCTGCTGGAATCCTGAACCAGAAGGCTGACCGTACACACCTAATTGAAGCAAATACCAAGTGGAGGGAAGAGTTCGGCAAGAGCTTTTTTCAGGCAGCTGGCACTGAAGTAGCATTATCTCCATTAACTGCCTGAAAAAGTGAAAGCTGGCTGACTTATACGAAGTGACAGTATCTGGTCGTACTTACACAAGACTTGCTCACAAGTATGCCTGACTGCCCCCCTCAGGTTTTGAACTCTGTCAGGTGTATGGCTGGACTGAAGGGATGTAACTTCTTCTCTTTTCCATTTTTGAATCTGTCCTCAGTTATTCACAGCGAGCATCTATTAAACATGGTAGCTATGCCTTCCTTAAAACAAACAAGAACACGCTTATAATAGAAAATTCTGCCTCCCTGTGCACATGGCAGCACAATTTGTTAGTGGAGATGGTGCATCAAAGAAAAAAAACAGATTTATTTTAAACACAGGAATAGATTTAGAGTAGGTACAGGACAACGCCTAAAACTTCTAAAGAAGGGACCCTTCAAATATAATAGTGTGTAATAACATAATCTGCTCCCTGCTGTGTGTTCTTTCCTTTTGTAACTTTTTTTTTCTCATCACCTTGAAGCTGGGAATTGGATCTAATAGTGCAGCTTGGATATAGATTTATAGAATTGTTTAGGTTGGAAAAGACCTTTAAGATCACCAAGCCCAACCGTTCCCCTAACCCTGCCATCCCACCACCAAACCCTGGCCCTAAGCACCGCGTCTGCCCGGCTGTTAAATCCCCCCAGGGATGGGGACTCGACCCCTTCCTTGGGCAGCCCCTTCCAGTGCTTGACAACCCTTTTGGAGAAGAAAGGAAGAAGCACTGTGGGACACAGCTGAGTTTCTCTCCTTCCAAAGCAGCAAAATGATTAGGGTCTTTGGTAATCATTTGCCCATCATAACCTATGAGTCAGCCATTAGGACAAGACTAGCGTCTGCCAGGCTTTTTCCCTTCCCTGCTATCCCCCTTTTTATGGAACTGCTTGTGTGCAGGAATTTTTTTTTTAATCTATTTTTCTTCCCATAGAAAAAGGAGAGTGAATGTTTACAGTTGAAAATCCTGGTGCTACGTAATGAACTGGAGAGGCAGAAGAAGGCCCTTGGTCAAGAAGTAGCCTTGTTGCATAAGGAGAAAAATACTTTGCATGACAGAGGTAAGCATAGAACCATTACTGCTTTTGTTGCAGATATTAATAACCTGCTGATCAGAAGAGTAGTAGCCTAGCTTATAGTCATGGTGACCAAAATGAAGGCGATGTTTTGGGTTTTATCTGGCTCTAACATTTGTGCTTTTCTCTATCTGAAGTTTGCAGCCAGATATAATCCCTTCACCTTCTGTGTTATACTGAATTCTGGACAGCAGTATCTGGTATCCTGTCTCTGAATAACTTCTTACTACGACACCTCTTGAAAGCAATCTTAAATCTGTGCGCAGTTAAAATTTTGAGAAAATCAGAAGAGCTGCACTGTAGTGCAGTAAACAGCGGCTTGATAATGTCATGAGGGGTGTTACTGTATCTGCAATTAGGATCTCATTTTAAGTGTTAGAAGACAAAAATCCCTCCTAATGGCTTATTACATAAGTGAAAGGTGAAATGCTCAGTCGTCTTGGTATTTTGTTTTACTGGAGAAGTGTCCAATAGTAAAATGCCATATTGCTGTCTCTCTGGAGCTCACCAGAAACCAAGCGACACATCTTGATCTTGTTACAGGACTTTTTTTTTTTTTTTTTTTAATACCTAGTTGAGTCTAAAATAAATAGTTGCTTCTAAAAATGAGTTTTTTGCCATTTACTTAATTCTGGTTCTGCAAATATTGAGATGCCTCAAGTGAATTACTCCAATGCTGTGGACATGGGGGAACAAGCGTTAAAGGAGGTTTCGTTGGTTTTATTTGGCTGGTGAATGGTGTCTAGTGCATGAAGACAGGCTTTCCTCCTGCACTGTCATTCCCCAGTTTGGCAGCACCACAGGGAAAATGGGCATCTAAGAGTAAGTAGGGGATTATTGCCAACATCTGTGTCAGTATCTACTTTTTAAAACTTCAGATAGCTAAGAAAATATTTGATATTAATTTTTTTTTTCCTGATTCCTCATGTTGTTTAGAAACTGCATTTGGGACTGAATACCAGAAACTTCAAGAGCATAACGAATCCCTTCATGAATTAAGAAAGGAATG
Organism: Gorsachius goisagi; assembly: GCA_018403395.1. Lineage (NCBI taxonomy): Eukaryota > Metazoa > Chordata > Aves > Pelecaniformes > Ardeidae > Gorsachius > Gorsachius goisagi. Next base: position 4,955 of record BOSO01015775.1, on the reverse strand, counting down.
TACTGCTAAGAGGTAAAAGGACCTATGCTTTTTCCTCAATTGGAAAGGAAATGGGGGCTTGAGAGTAGGCCATGTGCAGTGGGACTCCTGGCACCACATTCTTCCTAACGTTGCCCCAAAACTTCCGTTAAGACACCTCTGCTACAATTTGTAGATATCTAAAGTGATAATTGACGATGACAAGTCTAGAAGAGAAGAAAACAGATGTTTGGTTGCATGGCTAGACTGTGATAGGACTTTTAGGTCTTTTTAGCGTAACACAGCTTTATAATACTTAATTGTCATAGCCAAAATATGCCTGTAATATGAAGTACAACTGAAAATTAGCTTTGTCTTCTGTATTTATTTCTCTGTGGAATTGCTTAGCTTTTTGGGGGAGAGGTGGTGATACTTGGGAAGATGTGGAAGGGATACGAGGGCTTGATACCTTTACTTAAAGCTTTTGAAGAAACTAATGGTTTTGGGATCTCTTTCCCCAAAGAGAACTGTTTTTGAAGACAAATGCCCAGCAGACTATTCGATGCAAGCAATTGCTGTCGGAGCTATCCTATATCTACCCTATTGATCTGGTATGTTTTTAACCTTCTAAAATTCTGCTTGATGTGCAATGAACTTGTATTTATTACATTGCGAGCAAATATCATGTTTTATTCGTGATGAAACTTGCTCCTCACACATGCTGTTTTTTCCAGCTTTTTCTTGAATTTGGTCCTTAGGTTGCAAACCTCATGGGGAGAGGACTTAGGCCAGCATCTCTCAAATAGCCTCCGCTATAAAAGCAGGATAGCTGTAGCTGTAATTTAGTGGATACTTTCCATTTTGTTTACAATTATATAAAGTAACCTTGACAGTAGGCTCGCTGAACTTTAACGGAGTGCACATAAACAGATGTCAAAATATTGAGCTCCAAAACCTTTTATATAATGAATTGATTAAGATGAAGCTATTCCTTCTTTTAAAAAGTTGCATTTAGTTCTGAATTATATGAAATGTGGACTAAAGCACTATGTCAAAGTCACTCTGGGTTTCATTGAATATTTAGTTTCTTCTTTACAGAAATGCTTTGTTGTCATCGGATTTTGTGCAGGTTTCTGTTTTCTGGATGTTATTGTTCCATTCTCACTTTCCATTGTTGATTTTAAACTTACAGAATGATCAAAAGGATTACTTTGTTTGTGGAGTCAAGCTTCCTAATTCTGAAGACTTTCAAGGTAGCTGGATATTCTTAATTTAGTCGTTACAGTTGACACTGCTTCTAAACTTAATAAAATTAAGTAAACTGATAGCAATGGCTTAGGAGCCAAATTTCTGACGAGAAAGATCTAGACTAGAAGAAAGTGTATGCATTATTTATTCCTACTTCCTAGTTGGTACAAAGGAAGTTACTGTTGACTCTTAAGAAAGTACCTCTGTATTCTAAGACTCAATACTGAAGTGCTGGAACGGGTTACCCAGGGAGACTGTGGAGTCTCCATCCTTTGGGATGCTCAAAACCTGACTGGACACAGTGCTGGGCAACCTGCTGTAGCTGATCCTGCTCTGAGCAGAGGGCTAGGACCACGGAATTCCCAGAGGTGCCTTCCAAACCTAGTGATTCTGGAAAATGTGGATGTCTGACCTAAAATTCCATTGTGACTACTTCCAATCCATAAATCGTGATGGGGTAATGTGCACAAATCCCCATTCAGTTTGCTGTAGTTGCTGGTGAACTTGCCAAATAAATATCTTGCATAAGTAAGGCTTTAAAGCTGCCTGACAGTATGGGGTATTTTACAAGTCAGCTTCTACTTTACAACCATCCTATTGCAGAAGCAAATATATAATATGCCTGTCGGTGTAACAGTTGTACAGGTAACTGCACACATTTGTCTACAAATGTTTGACATGAATTGGAACATCATTCAAAATCCCCTTGACAATTTCTTGCTCCCAGTACTTGCTCACTCTGCAAGGCATGTGGTTTCTTGGGCAAAAACCTCAATTGTCTGACTCTTTAAAGCCGTCCCATAGGTATTAACTTGTGCTAACAACATGTATTTTGGATGCTAGAATAATGGAGGAATAAACTTTAAAACAAGTTAATTTGTCAGTATGACATAAATCAGTCTGTCGCTCTGTTTTCCTGATTGCATTGAATGTGGTAATGAACTCAGTTTGGTAATTGTTGAGAAATCAGTGGCGTGCATCTTTTGGCCCATTTTCAGTTTACTGGTATTAATTCCTTACAAAAGGAGTACTAATTCTTTATCAAAGTCTCTAGAAATATTGCATTATGAGGAAGAGGTACTAAGCATTCAACTTAGTGAAACAGGCAGTTAAATTTGAAAACTAGCTGACATGTATCTTGTTTCAGACACTTAGTAGATAATAATACTTTAAAAAAAAAAAAAAAAGGAGGGACATCTGAAGGATTGAAAAATTTTATTCCCTAAAAAGCCAGTTTTGCTGCAAATGTTGAACACTATTTACAAAATCCTTTTTGAAGGGGGTGTAACTTTTAAATCCATATATCGTGTTGTGTTCTAAGAGAGCTCGGTATGATTTCATAGCTGTCATTGAACATCATGACAAGCTTCTTTAGAAGGTCCTCTGAGCTGAGTTCACAGGACTCCCTTGTGCCTCAGAAGGGATGACTCTGTCACGTTGTTTGTATTGGTGCGTTCACTTACAAAGAAGAAAACAGAGAGGAAAAGCCCTTACGTGGCTAGAGGTTGTAATGTGAATCTCAAGACCTGTTGGTATTCCTGGCAGGTGAAGCTTTAAGGTTGAAACCTTCAGTGTCAAATTGAAAATGATGCTTTACAACAATGGGTTAATCTTAAGTTCTTCCAGTTATTGGCAGCGAACAGAGTTCCTACCCTGGGGTCGGTGTCTCTCCAACTGATCTCACTAATGAATAAAGTTATGGAGGAATGCAGCTTTTCCCTGACCCCGGTCACACATGTCAGCTATGTCTAGAGAAATGCAGAATGTTTAAGGCTTGAATTTTGTCTTGGGAATTTTGTTTCACTTTTCCCATCTCTTCTTTACCTTCCCCCCAGCCAGCCAAATGTTGACAAGAGTAACTTTGAGCTTCGAAAGTGTAAAATTGAAAGGAGAACAAGCCATCACCCACTTTACATTGCCCTTCAACGAAAGAAGCAAATAACAAACTGCAAACAGTTGTAAAGCAGTCTGAATTTGTTTCAGCCTCTCATCTATTCTTAAATTATAACTTCTGATAGCTTCATTAATTAAATAATTCCCTAAGCAATAAGGATGAACTTATGCTGAGCCTGCAGTGAGATCCAATTGATTAAATAACGGAATCTTTTTGTTATTGACAGCAAAAGATGATGGAAGCATTGCCGTTGCCCTGGGCTACACCGCTCACTTGGTTTCAATGATATCCTACTTCTTACAAGTGCCACTCAGGTATCCTATAATTCACAAGGGCTCCCGGTCTACAATCAAAGATAATATCAATGACAAACTGACGGAGAAAGAGCGAGAGTAAGTATGTTGTAAATACGCTTATGTACTTTCTTCAAAACAACAGGTCAACAACAACAAAACCCTTGGAAGAGTTTTGGGTAGTCTGAAGTGACACGGAGTTTGAAGTTATTTGTTACTGCTTTCAGTAGCCGTGGGACAGTCATTTGAGTTTCTCACGTTGGAATTCTGTGATCTAATAGAGTAGTTCAGCTCTGTCATTCTAGGTCTGTTGGCACGCATATACTAACGACTGGGCTTCTAATAATGCTAGAAAAACTTGAATAGTGTGTCTTATAGGTAATTTTGGCTGCCAACTGAAAAACTTGCCTTTCATGTTTTGCTACTGGCTATGGGAATAAACTGCAGATAGCAAGTGTAGCTTCACTGAGGAGTACTGACTGATAAACATGAGGAAATAAATAGCTTTCTTTAACGCAGAGGGTTTTAATCAATTGAAGAAGAGCACTGTGAACTGTTATCTGCTATAAATCATCTTAATATTCAATGAAGAGTTTTTCATTTGTCCTGTAATCATTGTCTTTCAATGTGTAGCTACGCTATTGTTGTTGTTGTGCTGCTAGGAAACTGTCTTGCTGTCCTTAAATTCACTCTCTGAATGCCTTCTCCTGCATTTTGGCACTTTGCCTATTTTCCCCACTGTCTTTGCACCTGGGTGCTCTAATATGAAAATAGCAGCAATTACTGGTTAAGCTTCACTTTGTAGCCTGCAACCACAGAACTCAAAGGAATGCAACGCTGACCAGCTGTGGGAGGCCAGCTGCTCTGCTCTGATCCTGTGCATGTAGGGATGGCTGCAAAGTCAGGCTTACAGCACCATCAACCTTGTTTTTCCCTATGCAGGATTTGAAAAGGGAGCAAAGAAAATGAATGGCTGAGGGGAAACTAATTTGTGGAAAGTGCTATTTCTGTTGACATGAAGACTATAAAAAAAAAACCCCTACTTCTCTTTGGAAGTATGCAATAAAGCACTATAATATTTTGTAGGATGAAGGGATTGAGAGCAGCCCTGCCAAGAGGGACCTGGGGGTACTGGTGGATGAAAAGCTGGACATGAGCCAGCCATGGGTGCTGGCAGCCCAGAAAGCCAACCCTACCCTGGGCTGCATCCCCAGCAGCGAGGCGAGGGAGGGGATTCTGCCCCTCTGCTCCGCTCTGGTGAGACCCCCCCGGAGCCCTGCATCCAGCTTGGGGGTCCTCAGCACAGGACAGACAGGGACCTGCTGGAGCATGGCCAGAGGAGGCCACGGGAATGGTCCGAGGGCTGGAAGCCCTCTGCACTGGGGAAAGGCTGGGAGAGTTGGGGGTGCTCAGCCTGGAGAAGAGAAGGCTGCGGGCAGAGCTGAGTGCGGCCGTTCAGGGCTTAACAGGGGCCTATAGGAAAGATGGGGACAATCTTTTTAGCAGTCCTGTGACAGGACAATGGGTGATGGTCTTAAACTGAAGCAGGGTAGGTTTAGACT
>BOSO01015772.1:0-10678 GCA_018403395.1 Gorsachius goisagi | reverse complement strand
TCCTGAGGTCCCTTCCAACCCTTGTGATTCTGTGATGTTTCTACCAAGGAGTTTAATTTTGTATACAGTTCAAAATTTTAAGCTACAGTCCAACACAACAAAACAGTTTTGCAACATCTGGACAAATTTGCCTTTGTGTGTCTTCACCCTCCTCAACATTACAGGATCATTGGTTTTAAAAAGTTTCACCAACTTAACGTCAGTAACAAACCATTTGGCTCCCGACAAGCAGATACACAAATGTTCTGGAAGGCACATGTGCTCACTCACTCTCACATGTTCGCCAGCCAGAAGATCTAACAGGGACAGTGCAACTGTGATATCCGCTGCCATTTTTATTCTCTGTCAGCCTGCTACATAAAGCAATCCAGAGATGTACCTTTACTATACTAGATATTCCTGGTATCACCTCAATGTCAGAACAAATGCACTATGCAACAAAAGTAATAATTTTACTGCCATTTAAACTAAATCCAACCTGGGAAACTCCAGATGAACCACTCTATGGTCCTGTGATCACCCAGAACAGAAAGCATCTGATGCAAGGATTCCTAGGTGCTAATTTCTGGAACCAGAGCACAACCTAGATGTTAGAACTGCTGTTCCTGGGCCACAATTAAGCATGAAAATACAGTACATTCATTCTAGTTGATAAAGTAGCTGAATAAGTCAGCCTCAGCTATCATTAAAATAATTAGTTCTCCTTTATTACGTAGGACAACTTATGACTCACCTGTCTCCAAGGCTGGAGCGAGCACTTTGCTCAGAAGGAAACAAGCCACACAGGTATTTTAAACAGCAGAAGAAAGAAGATACAAGACCAAAACCAGCCATCTCATGGATTCAGCCAGTGCAGTTTGCCACAGGCTATTCCATCATCCATCAGGGTGCTTATAATCTCACACATGTAAAGCTCTGTCCTTTTCCCCATGAGAGGAATTGAAACCAGATTAGCGAAGGTGCCCACACATGGCATCTCCAACCCTTGAAAAATTTCTCAGAGGCTGATGCATCCACTTCCCTGGAAGGTTGCCTACGCAAACACCTTCAGATCTGGAAAACCTGAAGTTATCGTTCGTTAAGATGTAGCTATTTAGCTGTCAGGGTTAAAAGACGAGGTATTAAGGCTCTAGAGAGTGGTAAGCAAACGGACTAAACGCTAAATATCGCCGGAAGACCCTGGAACACGATGGAAAAGGGGTGGCGGGGAAGTCCGCCGTCCTCCCCGACCCTCCCTCTGCCGGAGGCGGGCGCCAGCGGAACGCGGGGAGCTCCGGGCGAGCTTCCGGCCTTCCCACGGTGCGCAGGGCCAGACCCGGCAGCGCACGGAGGCCAGGAAGGCTCCTGCCCCCCACCCGGTCCGGCCCGGCCTCCGCCCCGCGCCCCTCCCTGCTCAGGGCCGGCAGTCAGCGGCCGAGGCCACCCGCCGGGGCCGCAGGACCCGTGCGCCGCCACCCGTCAGAGCGCCGAGGCGCCGGCTCTGCCCCAGGGCGGAGGCCGCGCTCGCTGCCCGGCGCAGGCCTCGGGCCCCGTCTCCCACATGGCGGCGGCGGCCTCGGCCACGGCGCAGGCCTCAAGCCCAGCTCCCCCGCGGGCGGCGACGGCCGCCGGGTCTCACCTCGTCGCCCGACATGGCTGCGGCCGGCGCGGGACGGGGCGGAACGGCGCGGAGCGGCGGGCTCTACGGGACGCGGTCAGCCGTTCCCCGCGACCGCCGCGCTCGCCTCTTGCATCAGCGCTCCCCTCCCCCGCAGCGCCGCGCCGCGCCGCGCCGCGCCCCCCCGCGCATGCGCAACCGCCCCCGCGCATGCGCTCCCCGCCGCGGCGCCTCGCGGGAGTTGTCGTTCCGGGAGCTGCGCCTGCGCCACTGGGCGGGAGCCGTCGGGCGGCGGGGTCCGTCCCTCGGCACCCCCGAGCTGAGCTGCAGGCTCCAGCGGGCTCCTCCGACCGGGGTCGCTCCCCTGCGGAAGGGCCTGTGGAGGAGCCGGGCAGCGGCCGCCGCGACCGTCGCTGCTGGCGTGGGACGAGGGGGAACGGCGGCAGCAACCCACGAAGTCGGGGCTGCGTCCCTGAAGGCGTCCTTGGTGTTCGCAGGGCGCCTCTTCCCGGAGGGTACTGGGCCCAGGAAGAGTCGCGTTTCTTTCCCGGGTTTCTTGCGCTGGGAAGCGTGAGGGGGCAGATCTCGGGGACTGGAGACACAGGGGCTGAGGCACAGGGGAGGGCGAGGACTGGGTGGTTGCTCTGATTAAAGCAGGGCAGAAATGCAATACTGCTCTGTCCGTCATTAAAGCAGCAGAGCCTCCTTCTTCTCCCGGACTCGTGGACTCCTTGGTGTAGGAAGACACTTCAGGAGAGCATCCACTCCTCCCTGCTCCCTCACACAGAGTTCAGCTGGAACAGGCTGCTCAGGACCTTGTCCTGCTGTCGTCTGAGTATCTCCTGGGATGGGGACACCACAACCTGTCTGGGCAACCAGTTCCACCATTTTCAAATAAAAACATTTTTCTATGTTTTAGGTATTTCTGTGCCTGCTGCCCTGTGTCCTGTCACCCATAAGAGTCTGCCTCTGTCATCTTTGCCCGCCTCTGTATACACATCAGTAAGGTTTCTCCCGAGCCTCCTCTTTCGTAGGGTGAAGAATCCAGGTACTTCCAGCTTCTCCATATGTCAGATGCTCCAAGCCCTTAGTCCTCCTTCATCGTCCCGTTTCCCTGATACAAGCTCATACAAGAATACAGGGCTAATACACAACAGAAAGTTGTGTACCACAAAGTAGGTGTTAAAATTCTGCCTCCCAACCAACTCTTTGAAATTAAAAGGTCATCCATTTCAAGCAAGATTTAGCGTTAAAGCAGACAGAGCTGTCAGCCCAAACATTGTTACAGGGTGTTTTATGTTTTAATATTTCCAGACCATTTGCATTCCTGGAATCCCATGACTTCCCATTATGCGATGTTAACCTGTACTATTCATTTTACGCTAGTGGGAGGTTATACACGCTATATCATTTAACTTTTCGAGCACCTACAAGAAAAGACCACCCGCCTTGTCTGTCCGTGGTCTGCCTTTCATCTGCCTCTCTTGCCTCAGTTGAAGATGAGGACACCCAGCGTATTCCATACGCAAAGCCCTCGCTTTGGAGACCTGGTAGGCACCAGGACAGGATCAGTTTTAGCTTTTCCCAGTATGGCTAACATATTTTTCGCTTAAACCTCTGAAACGTGATTTCAAAAGATCACTTTCCCTTCTTGCTTCAATACTTCCACATTTCCCTGGGTATTTGCAGCATTTGTGTCTGTCACTTGCCATTGTGCTGCGGGGATACCGCGGCTTTCCGGGTGCTGCAGGCAGCTGTTTGTTACTTAACACTGGTGCTAAGCCGAACAGGCACGTTTGGTGTTGTCGTAACACCCAAGGTGGTCTCCCACCAAATTCTTCTTCCTTCTTTTGCTGCAAGCGTTTGCTTCAACATCTCTGCTGCATTAGACTGTTCACACTGAAACAGTTTTCGCTGGCACGCAGCCGGCGCACGCCTGGGTTGGTAACGACGGTGCCTGTGCTGGCCTGCCCACAGTGCCCCATAATGGGCATCGTACTGTCCCTGCGTGCCTTGGCACCACCAAATAGACCAGCATGATTCCCCCCAGTATCTCATCCGCAACATCCCTGTTAATACATTCTAGAAGAAGATTCACCATATTCTTTGTTGATAAGACTGGTGACAAATACCCTGAGATACCTGGTGATCAAAAATCCTGAGATTTCCTCCTGTTGGGCTGCCTAATGAGTAATGTTGTGCACATACATAATACCTAGCCTTTGTAAAACATCAGGGGAGAAGCTAGTGGGAGCTGCTAGAAGTGCTACGCTAGATTTGCAACCTGATCTTCAGATAGAAACCAAAATGCTGGCTTTGAAGTGCTTGGCTGCAGACACTGCAACATCAAAGGCATGCCTGGGAGATCACCTTATATCGATTTTTTTTCCCCCTCCTCTGCTGACAGACCATTCAGGATGCAGGACTTTCCTGTTCTATTTTCTTCTTTGCTTTCCTTGTGAATTAAATCACTTCCAGAAACTTAAGAGTGCTGCTACATTAGTTGTTAATTAGTTGTTACCAATTACAACAGTTGGCCAAGAACAGCTGGAACCAGTATCTTTGATCTGACACCTGGGGGAAAAAAATCCCGCATGAGTTTTGGTAAGGAAAGCACAGTCTGGGTTAAAGAGTTTGCAGAAACACACAGGTAAAAATTGCTTTTTCTATTTTTTTAAAAATTTTATTCATGAGCAATAGTCATGACATATTAAGAAAGGGGCATATGGTGCAGCATGTCAAGTAGAATTTTAACTTCACTAACTAAAATTCAGGGACTTAAAGCTCAGAAATTGAGTGCGCTGGAAGTGTCATGCAGTGAGCCAGGTTATAGAACCATAGAACGTTTTGGTTTGGAAGGGACCTTTAGAGGTCATCTAGTCCAACCTCCCAAGTTATAGTCAGAAAGTGATGAGCAATCAGAGTCTGGGATGAATGAACTTAAATGCAATGAATTGGGGGGGGAGGGGGGGGGGTGTGCAGTGGAAATCAGAGTCCTGTGAAAACTGTGAAAGGCACTGGTGGAGGCTGGGAGGCCATGCTCCCTCCAAGCATGACCCAGCCCTCCAGAAAAAGACCTTGGGAATTTGCCGGACTGAATTCTGAGCCCTGCTCTGGAGTTCCCTGCGATACTTAAGCCGTACATTCAGACAGTGCCAGAACCAGAAGGCATCAGACGTCTGTTTCAAGTAGCTGTTACACACGTAAACTGAGATTAGAGAGGCGTCCATGGCTGCTTCCATCTGAGCTGCGTTTGTACGATTTCCTGGGGAGCAAGAGGAAGAATTTCATTCTGGCCACTGCTAGGTGATGGCCAAACATCTCTTTCTGTACCACGTTCGCTCTTCCACAGCGTCAGTGTAAGTCTAAGGCACAATTTAAGGTTCATGTGAGCATTTTGCTTCAAGGTTTGGTTTTGCTTTATGTCAGTTTCTACTAAGTCTATGCATAGCACTGAATTCTGCTCTGGGTAAGTGATTCCATTTTAAATTGTCTGGTCTGAAGATTGCTGTGGAATAAGCGGTGTTAACAGCTGGGCTTAGACTCACTGACACTGGTTTAAGCACTGCCCATCGCTTAAGATAGCTAAAGACAGAACCGTAGCCCTATTTCCACCCAAAAAAAGAGTGAAACAGCAAGAAGAACGATCCTCGGTGGAAATCTGGAGCAAACAGGTCTGTGCTCTTAGGGAAGCCCAGAGAATGGGTGAAGTAGGTTTGGAGAAGAAAGCAGCTGTATGGAAGAGGAAGGCTTTTCTAGGCCAGACAGTCAGAACCCCTGTGAGGAAGACACCAGGCAGAGAAAGCCTGCAGGACCTGGTCACAGCCTGGGGGTGAGGACAAAGATCTGCTCCACAGCCAAAAGCCCAACTGGTAGGGACAGGGGTGATCCAGTTCTGGCTGTGTGGAAAGGGGGCAGCGAAAAGGGGAGGATTTCAACCCCTTCCTAGGGGCTTGCTCTCACAACATGTGTTTTTGAAAAGCCAAATTTGCATTTTAATCCATGCATTCATACAGTGGTGACAGCTGTCCCCAAAGGGATCCAGCACTTGGTCAAAATGCCTGATTTTGAGGCTCCTCCCAGCCCCCAGTCTAGCGCCAGTCAGGCTGAGTGCAAGTTGTCTTCCTTCTGTCTTTCACCTTGCTTTTACCCACGCCGGTACGAACTCCTCCGTCGCTTCAAAACCGACCTCCAAATCCACCCTTATTCCTTTGTCACAGGACTCAGAACATAGCCGTGCTTAGGCTGCTGCTGTGCTGGATTCACTGTTGTTATTCTTCCCCATCCCTCTGCTGTTTCTTGGCTTTTTCTTGTTTTCAGTTATTAAATAACAGCAATAAAATAGGTTCTGTACTTGCTTTCTTTTGCGGCAGAGTGTTCACCAGTGTTTTGAGAGAAAAATGGAAAATAACTTCAAGAGCGCTGTTAGCTTGTTTACGATGAAGTGGAATGTGCCATAATTAGCCATTTTCCACTCCAAAACCAATCCTGCATTGTTGCCAACTGGCGTAAAGAGTAGAATCACTCTCAAACAACTTAAAACAATTAAGGGAACATTACATTGGACTGCAGTTGCATGAAAATGCACACAAAGCCAGGGGTTTGAAGCTCTTGGCAAAATTTTTAGCAGTGGGGTTTAGTTAGTGACTTTTGGGCTGGTTGAGAAAAACGGAGACATGAGCAGCATAAAAAAAGGGTGAAAGTTATTGCCCACAGTTGAACTTCATAGTAACTGGCAAACTTAGCTACTTAGCAGAATAATGAGCCAAAGGCTGGGGTCTTAAAGGGGAAACTCTAGTTACAGGCAATTATCTTAAATGCCGTTCTGTTTACAGGGACATACTGTGCCTGCTCTCAGGAACCCAGGAGACAGCCAAACTCCAGTCCTCCTGCCAGTCCATCCTTGCATCGCTTCTCCCTCTCAAATCCTTTTAGTCCCTATTTCCTTTTGTTTTCCGTACACAAGGTTTCTGTCCAAATGCTTTCTCAGCTCTGGAGAAGAACTCAGCATCTTCTTATGACCAGAGATTATTTTCTAAAACCTGCTGCTGTAAAGTTATAATATAAAGCCTCTTTTCCCGAGAGCCACGCTCCTGTGACCAGTGGGTGATTTATTCCCTTTTCTGCCTGGAGCAACCACACGTTAAGGCACACCTTGCAGGCATTTATGGCCAACATCCTCTAGTAGATGTCTTCTGACTCCCAGCTGTAGTCCTGATGGGACTTGATCCTAAAGATCGTCATCCTGAAGGGCTTATTGAAGGTGTTTTACTGCAGAAAAGGAACTGTTCCTAAACAAGGTCTAACCCTGGCATCCAGGACCTCAGTGACATGTCTCTTTAAGCACCTGACAGGTTGTTTGCCACTTCTCCATGGTGCTGTTCCTTGGGGTGATGGCTACTGACTGTCTTTGCAGGGAAGAGTAATAGAGATTAAGGTGATGATCACTCCCACTCGTACCATTTTCTGCCCAGACTGGATTATTATCTGAACCTTTTCCAATATCCAAATCTCCTGTGAGTCAGGAAATACCACAGATTGTTTTCTTCCCTCCACTTCATGGCCCGAGGGCTGGGAAATCCCCTTGCATGTTGAAAGTCAAATGTCCCGTAGGCATCATCCTTCTAGCTGCATGGGACTGAGCTTTTCAGATAGTCCGCTCAGCTGTCTGTGCCGTTAGCTGAGAGATCAAACAACGCAATTGTCTCCATGCTGAGATTAACAAAATAATAGGTTGTGTCAAGATTTATCATGAGATAGGCAAGGTTGGTTGGCCTGAAGTAATCAGAGCACATATGCTGGAGTCCAAGCTACATCTCTTGTCTCACAAAAGGCATCTTCTGCAGCGCTGCCTGAAGTGCCATTTGTCCGCCTGTCTGTCTGCTCCCACTGAAACTCCCAGCAGCGACACTGTGCTCAACAGAACATCTGCATGGAGGAGAAGGCACTGCTGGGAGCCACCCGCCCCGAGCACGAGCAAGCGCTGGAGGAGGAAAAGCCTGTTACTTACCAATGGACTTTAGGATTTGTTCATAGAATCATAGAATCCCAGGTTGGAAGGGACCTCAAGGATCATCTGGTCCAACCTTTCCAGGCAAGAGCCCAATCTAGACAAGATGGCCCAGCACCCTGGCCAGCTGCGTCCTGAAAGAGTCGAATGTGGCGGAGTCAACCCCTCCCCTGGGGAGATTATTCCAATGGCTGACTGTTCTCACAGGGAAAAATTTGCCTCTCCTGTCCAGTCAGAATCTCCCCAAGAACAACTTGTGTCCATTCCCCCTTGTCCTCTCCATGGTACCCCTTGTGAAAAGGGAGTCTCCATCTTCCTTGCAGCCACCCTGTACATACTGGTAGACAGTGATGAGATCCCCTCGGAGCCTCCTTTGCTCAAGGCTGAACAAACCCAGCTCTCTCAGCCCATCCCCATATGGCTGAGAAAGGCTTCCCAGGCCTTGGATCACCTTGGTGGCCCTGCTCTGGGCCCCCTCCAGCCTGCCCACAGCTTTTTTTGGTTTGTTTTGTTGTTTGTATGTACATTTTTCTTTCACCACCCCTTGCCTCTTCATCTTTTATCCTTGCATCCCATATCCTTGGGGGTTGTGCAGCTACGAGGAGCTGCAAAACAGGTGGTGAGCAGGGAAGAGTGAGGCATGAGCACAACCAAAAGACACTAGTGCAGCCTCTGGCCCTGCACACCCTAGCCTGCCAGAGAAACACCTCAGTGGTGTGAAGCTCCTCGGAAGGAGTTCTGAGCTGGGTTACCTCCATTTAAATCTGGGGCCATGTAGGAGGAGGGAAGACCTGCACCCCCTGCCACCCCCACGGTCCCCCGGACAGCAGCTACTGCAGAGCGGCTCTGGGAAAGGGGCCCCATGCTCTGCACTGGCGTGAAGGGCCAGCAAGCAAAACCCCAATGTTTATTGTCATTTCCCTGGGCAGAGTCACAAAGCCTTGAAAACAGCGAGGTGACAGAAATTGCAGATCTACTAATAAAAGGGCTTTTGGGGAGCAGGGCGTGTTGTTTGTTTTTTTACCAAAATAAACAAATGTATAATGCAGGTAGATGATCGGCCCCAACTAGTGCACCCTGAAAGAAGACCACACCCAAAATGCTTTGCTTCAAGCTGGAGCCTATGGGCCTGAAACATCCCAGGACCCTCTGGTGGCCTTGGGTGGTTTGCTGTTATGGCAGCTTCTGTAGCTGGCGGGCAGCGGGATGTGGCAGTGTCACACCAGAGCATCGCTCCATTTCTCCTGCACCTCTTTCAGGAGAGGGGATAAGAGGGGAGCACGGTGGCTCATGGTAGAGCTCAAAGCTCTTTTTTTCAGAACACGGGAAGATTAACCAGCTTTTTGTTCAATTCTGCCAGAAACTTCTAATGCAGAGGTTTACACTTGAAACTGTTTGCTCATTTCTTGCAAAGGGAAGTTTAAACACACCAGGGGAAGGGGGTAAGGCAGGACTTGTTCTTCACCTAACTGTCTCCACTTCTTGTCCCTTTTGGACATGACATTTGCAGACATTTTCAATGGGTGCTAAGCAGATCAGGTGCTCAAAATCCACTGAGAACCATGGATGTAGGCAGCCTAACTCTCCTCCGTCACAACTTAGTTTTCTAAACCTTCTGCCGGGATAACTACACAGAGTGTCCTTTAAAATAAACATTTTGTTCAGTGTGTGAGAAATTCTCAGGTTGGGAACCATAGCTAGTTGTATGGTAGCTTTTATAGTCAGACTTCTGCTCACCTGATGTGGGAGCTTTGGTAGCCATAGGCTAGTGCCAGTCCAGGAGCACCCTGAAAACCTAAAGCGCATGCTGTTGCTGTCCCCCCTATTGCTTTGCATGGCAAAAATCACAGACAAATCCATTTGGGAATGAAGTAACATGCAGACAGAGGCTTTGCTAGGTACTGTTTTCAATACAGGTGGAAAACAGGAGGAGAAAGAGGGGAAAGACCTTTGGGCATTAAAAAAGCCAGGAAAATGAACCCACAGCCTGGACGGGCTCCAAATATGGGTGAGAAAGAGCAGGCGAAACCAGGCTTGGTTCAGAAAGCCAAGAACATGGCTGATGTTCAGTTCCTCCTGTGTACATAGGAACAGAGGGCGTTGTGCCTTTTTCTGTACATAGGCAAAATTGCATCAATACTACCTGTCTCCGCCAGCCTTTTTGCCTCTCACAGAGGTGCAGGAACTGCCTGCAAGACAGTCACATTTGCAGAGGGGTCACTTTTTTCAATTAAGACTTTCCTGCACTCGAGGGTTAATTGAGATCAAGAGCGTTTTGAACACCATTGCTCTTCCTGAGTAGCATCTCAGGAAAAATTGTCAAGAGGTTTGATCAAGGACACCACCATGTGTACACAAGATTTTAACTGCATCCATTTAAACAAGGAGCAAGTCCTAATTTAATTGCCAGCAAGCATTCTGTTCCATGTCTATATTTCAAAAAGTTGTACAGGGATAAAACCGACAAAGATTATTGAATCTAGGAACGATACAAGACCATGAACAACTTTTTCCAGACTGATGGAAATGCCACCTTCTGTCACAAGTTTTGATCAGGCAGATACAGGAAGAAAATGGATACAGACGAGCATATGTTTTAGATTATTTTCTCATCATAGCCCCTCAGCTGGAAGTTGACACATACCTAGTAGTGATAATTGACACTATGAATCAACATGGTTTTTAAAGCGTTGATGGCACCAAATTGCCTCTTGGTTCTGGAATTCAAAGTCCTGGGGAAAAAAAAATCAAGCAGTTAGATCCATTTCTAAACTGTCACACAGGCACAGGTCTTGGGAATGCTTATATTATACGTGAGCAGCAGCTTATCTTTCTATTCCTAAATTGGTAAGTAATTGACTTCAGCCCAGTCAAAATACGTCTCTCGTAAAGGAAAAGGCAAATATTGAGTGGGTTTTACATGCCCATTTCAAGCAATCCACCATCTCACATGGAGCAAAGATGCTCTGTGAAACGTGCGGTCTTGCCATTATAACTGCCCCCGCCATAGAAGTTTTGCAGGGACGAGCGTACCAGTCACAGAATCACAAGGGTTGGAAGGGACCTCAGGA
>BOSO01015769.1:49746-63742 GCA_018403395.1 Gorsachius goisagi | reverse complement strand
ACATTCCCAGGAACCCTTGTCTGGGAGCACCCGTGCTCCTCTCTCCCTCCCTTTGCATGTGAAAAGACTCCGGCATCTTCTTAAGCCCTGCTTAGCACCGAGAGGAACCATCTGGATACACAAAAGACACGTGATAAAAGCCTTCCTCTTTAGTACAGAGCAGAACCATGTAGGAAAAATGTGCTCTGAATTGGTTAGAGACATATAGAAAAGTCCTTTAACAGCTAGCACTTTCTGTGGAAAGCCCGAGAGAAAAATCACCACTGCATGCCTTCCTGAGAAAGGTATTTTTTATTTAAGATACAAAGCATTATTGTGTTCGTTGCTGCCCTTCATCTGCATTACTCCACTTAAAATCCCATCTAAGAAATATGAAATAATTCTGTTTTCTTTAAAGATATATAAGCCCTGTTCCCAGAGGGATAAAAGAGCACCATAAAAAAAGGGACAGCTTTAGTAAAACAGCACTGCCAGGGGGCATAATAAATACATAAATTACTCACAAACTGCAGAACAAGCTCCTGGAGTACAAAGAAATATATTCACATGTTAAGGGAAACTTGCACAGTAATGCAGCGCCCTGCTACCTGGAGCTGCAGCCCTACCACTGGTCATGGCAACCATCTCTAGAAGGAGGAGGAGTCATAGCAGTGTCTATTCTGCCAGGCTCATGCTTACCTGTGGGGCTCTAATCCCCAGACATTCAAACCTGTGGCCCAGAAGAAGCTGTAATGCTTCTGGAGCACAACATCTGCAACCCAAGGAGCTCCCATCCAAACAGGGTGGCTCACACTGTTCACTGCCCTACCAGCCATGAGAGTCAGCCAGCAGCACCCCAGCTCCATGCGAGGATGGTTTGGTAGAGCATTGGGTGCTCAGGGAAGACTCAGGAACTCCAAACATGTCGTATGGTTCACCCATCTGTGTGCTACTGAGGACCTCAGGCTGTCAACACCCATGTCAGCACTTGGCCCTTTTTGTTGTGTCTCCCTCTCTTCCTGCCATTCTCTTACACTTCTTGGTTCCTTTTCCTTTTCCCATCACTCCTCCTGCTTATTGTTTTGTTATGGTCCTTCTCTGAGTTAGACACAGAATCATAGAATCATTGAGGTTGGAAAAGCCCTATAAGCTCATAAAGCCTAACCGTTCCCCTAACCCTGCCATCCCACCACTAAACCCTGTACCCAGGCACCTCGCCTGCCCAGCTTTTAAATACCTCCAGGGATGGGGACTGGACCCCTTACCTGGGCAGCCCCTTCCAGTGTTTGACAGCCCTTTCGGGAATGAAATTTTTCCTAATGTCCAACCTAAACATCTCAGTCCTTAGCTTCGATCTGCTCATGGAGAGCCAGAGGAGATGCTGCTCTTGCTGGTCAGACTGCACCAACACTGGGGCAGGGAAGGAGGGAAGGTAAGAGGTTAGCTGCTCACAAGTTTTCCTACAGTCAGCACCAGGAGGTGTCAGGAGCTGGGAGGCTGATGAATAATACGTGACCAATAGCTATTTAAGTGTCTCACTCAGAGGCACAGAGCAGAGCCTGTTGAGGTTCAGATGATGGGACTAACCAGCAGCTCCTCAAACGCATTCACACAGGGAGGGCCTGCCCCAGGTCTCAGCTGGTGAGTACTGCCATGCACAGCCTATGGGCCACCTAAACTTGGGGTTAGACTTTGTAGTGACAGTGATTATGGCAAGAGTTTCAAGCCCTGGGGCAAGACCACCAGCCAACCTTCCTCAGCCAATGTCCCCAGCAACATCTCTAAGACAGCTGGCTTCATTATAAATATCTGGCTCTGGTGAGTATCTGGCCATTTATTCTAGTTTTGAATCAGAAAGAGGTGGGAAGGAAAAGGAAGGAGCTGTGGAGGACCCTTTAGGGTCCCATAATCCCCCAGATTCCTTGTCTTCCATTGCACATATAACTAGTAACAGAGTTGGCTTACATATATTAAGTGATGCATTTCTGCCTAATCACTCTTACATATTCTAACCTTCTAACTTTGCACAAATGGTTGTCATAAAAATTATCCTGTATGTGAGAGGCTGGGTTCCACCAGCTGCTAGAGTTCTAGAAACTTGAATTGCAAAGGTCTCTGGATGTGGTGGGAAGAGTTTGGCTCCATCATCTCTGTGACTCTCCTTCAAGTAGTTGTGTACAGCTATTAGATCACACCTGCATTAGATGAAACCATGCCAGCCCTTCAATGTCTTCTTGTAGGACATGTGCTCCTAGCCCTGGTCCACCATGTTAGGTCTCCAGTGGATCCCTTACAGTTTCTCAGCATCTCTCTTGAACTGGGGGAATTTGATATGGCATGGAGGCATACATTCCCCCTGCTGAGTAAACGGTCATAACACTTTCCCTCAGCATACCGGCCACTCTCCTCCCAAAGATAGCCCAGGGTAAAGTTTGTTTTAATTGCAATAAAAACCACACTGTTGGTTCATACTCATTCTGGCATGCATTATAACCCCCAAGTCCTTTTCAGCAGGACCGGTGTATCAGTGAGCAAGCAGTGCATAATGTGGTCCAGCTTCCCAGCAGTCTAAATCCAATGAAACTGAGCTAAGATTTCTCATTAGAGATACTGAATTGGTCCCTTATATACTGAATTATGCATTCATAATGGCTATTATCGTCCATCATGGATTGTTATGCTCTTTTTAATTGGTTAATGATTTTATCCATACGCTGAACACGCACTAACGTTGTAGTTATTGTCAGCGCATCCCACATACTTTTAGAGGCTATATTTAGATATTTTCTGTCCTGCCTTTCTGTCACCATGCAATACCTTGGGTGTCTTTTGTATCTCTTCATTGTCCTTTGAAGGATTACCATCATCACTCCTGCTGATTACTACCTGTGTGCTTATCAGCTGAACTCCTGAGTTCCCCATTAATTCGGTTGCAGTTAAAATAATCAGGCTTTTTTTTTTTTTTCCCAGGCATATACAGCATTTCTTTAACCTGCTCGATTCTATACTGGAAGCATGGGCTCCTTTGGACTTGTCTCACATGTTTTCAGGAAGGGACTGGAGGTAGACTATACCCCTATATTGCACTGATTATGAAAAAGAAAACACAGAGGCCTAAGGAATACCCATGTGCAGCAGCAGCATGAGGAAGAGGAACACGGAGACAGCAGAGCAGGTGTGGGATGCTGATGTCTCTGAAGCGCCTACAGAGAACAAAGAGGAAGGGTATGCGATGCACTAGGGCACAACAGCATCGCAGCTGGAGGCCCCCACTCTGTTTTCCCCTGCTCCGGTGGTCACCCTGGATTCGCCTGCCTGCTTCAGACAGGTTTATTTGTCTCAGACAGGTACCACAGTGACTCTATCCAGTGTCTGACAAGGGACAGTACTGTGACACTAGCAAAGTTGGAGGACAAGCTGGAAAACTGACTCTCCACCCTACATGGCTTTGGGGCTTTCTCTGTCTTTGTTTCCTTGTCACCTTGAGCCTGTCCTTTCTCTTGTGTCTTTATTGATGGCTAAGCACAAGGTCTCCTCATGCCCAGTAGTGCAGCATCCTTTGTAATGGGACCTCAGCTGCTCTTGCAGCACTGTCGGCATCGCAGCACCCCCAGGAGTGAGGAGAGAGATGGGCTTTCTCCTGCATTTGGGAAAGCTCTGCACCAAGAGAAATGTAACAGCAAGAAGAGTGTCTCCTTCCTCCTCCAGCAGGGCTCGGCAGGATGGCACATGTAGGCTGGCTGAGGTGGAAGAGGCTTCAGGGAGCAAGAGGGTTAGTACCCACAAGGGGGAGATGAGCAGAGCTGTTTCTCTCACCTCTTCTGAGCCACTTTCCGTGTTCACCCCAGTGAAGTTCAGGATATCCTCTTTGTGTGTTTCTTGGAGCTTGTTCTGACATTTTCAAAGCAGCATTTTGGTTGGATTACTATATTACATCCTTAATGCAGCAAGGGCAAATTGAAGAGTCAGCAACTTCAAATGTTACCTTTCAGAGAGGATATTTTATTATTATAAATTCATAACTGCCTTCATTCATTTTCTTTGCTCTCATCTCAATTGTTCCCTTCTCTTTCCACCCCTGTATTTAAGGTGTTTTCTTTTCAGTAGATTCACCTTTCTGGGCGGTAGCTGTGCATCATCACATAGCTAGTCTGGTCTGTGGATGACCAAGACAGACAAGATCCTGCAGACAACACCAGCAGCAGAGAGAAAGCCCTCCATAAATCTCCACAGTAAGGGAAGAATTTGAGGTTCAAAGGTCTGATGGACTAGCCTTGGGTCATAAGTCAACTGCTGAACCTGATCAATTCTTCTTTCAGAACTTGTCTTGGTGTCATGGTGATAGCCTCCAAGAATTGCTTTGTAAACTGTGCAAAGTCTTCCTTTGAATGTGCTTTTATATTCTTTTATAATTATTTATTTATATTATTTATTATATATTTATTATGATTTAACAGAATACTCCAGACAGAGTCTTTAAAAACTGGATGCTGCAAGTGACTCTGTCAGATACCTGAGCTGAGTAAAAATCCATGTTCATGTATGCAATCTTTGCATGGTCCATCTTGATCATCCTCTGCACAGTGCCTTCTTGCCTGGAAATCTCCAGGGTATGTTTTCTCCAGCGTTCCCTGTGGCATGTTACACACATTAATGTCTTGATGGTTGTCTGCAGGAGCAATTCTGACCACAAGCCTCAGAACGTACCCCCAAACTTGCAAGGACTGAAACTGCAAAGGATCTGTCTGTAGTCTGGGAGGAAGGGGTGAAAGTCTCCTGGATTAATTGAATTGTACCAAGGGCCCCCCAAGTGTTTAGATCTAGAAGACAAAGTGAGAGATATGGGGCCAAAACACGGGTCTCAAGGGACTAGATGTAACATGCACAAAATCTTTTGGCTCTAAGACCACCTTGCCTAACCCACTCTCAAAACATCACAATGAAGGGACGTCTTCAGTTCCTAGAAGGCAGAGGTTAAGGAGATCTCATAAGGTGCCTGCACTGTCTCCAGGGCAGGGCCAGGGGCTGTTGTGCATGGAACAGGACACCCAGGTGGCCTCATCTTCTTATGAGATAAGGGGAAAATTGAATTCTCATAGGAAATGGGAGGAAAATGAAAGAGGCAAATGATTTAGAGCATCATTCAGTGCTGCTGAAGGGCAGTTCAATGTCTCCTTTAGCAAGGCACAGTTCTGCTCTTGTCTCCACCATATCTCCAAAAGGCTTTGCCACTTGCTGTGGCAAGAGCCCATGGTGAGCCAGTCATGTGGACAGGGGTTATTGCAACTCAGCTGGTTCTGTCAATGAAACTTCTGTTCTGATCCATAGTTTTAGAAGATTTGGGGGATTTTTTAGCTGTAGTAAGCAGTTCCTAGAAAGCAAATTAAACAGTCCAGTTACTTCTGGCCTCTTCCAGGAGGTCTCCGAGTTAGTAAAGTTAATTAATAAAAGAAGGCAGCAAACAAGCTAACATGAGAGGAATATATTACCATTCTTAACTCTGGAATTACAGTTGCATTTGCTCATTCTGACTCTCCTGACACTGAGACTGGGCAGCTGAAGCTGAAGGAGGGAGACCCAAGTAGTTGAAGGATGAGAAAACTTGAGATGGGGACGGCACAAGCATAAGGCAAGAGGAGTTTACTCATCCAAAATACTGAACGCTCCCTCCTGCCCTTGTCTGGCAGGCTGCAAGCTCACAGGGTTGTGCAAACGTTGCATGAGAAAGATACAGTAAACCTGCTTCCCTGTTTGCAGCCATATTCACCAATTCACCAACACAGGCTGAAACTTGCCCTGCTGGCTTCTGGGTGGTGTAACTGGAAAATTACATCTTGTCCTTGCACCTTCTGTTGCCGCTGCAGTCCCTATTGCTTCTAACGGTGCTGAGCCCTTGACCTGTGCTCGCTCTTCGTGCTCAGTCTCTGCCCAGTCATGTTTGTCCACCCCGCCGTGCCTTCATCCATCATCTTGTAACCCAGTGAGGGATATAGCCCTGTCACCAGGAGGCCCACTGGCTTTACCCAGTTCCACAACCTCAGCCCCACGAGCTCTGCACTCTCCTTGTCTTCAGTCACTGCAGCACTGGTGCAGCTTTGAGCATTCCCCTCCCCATCACTCATTTCCTCATCCCATAGTTCAATTCCCTGCAGCTTGGCCTGTTTAGAGTTGTTCTTTAATTACTTCATGAGTTAATTCTTCTTCCACTATGTATTGTTAAACCCCCATCAGCCACTCTTGGAAGATATTATGAACCCTTCATATCCCTCCTCCAAAGCCACCCGTGCTGTGACAACCACAAAACCACTGACCATAGCTAGCCTGCTACCTACTACATTAGTGCTCATTTGCATTCTCAAAGCATATGATTTGATGGCAAGTTTTTTGGAGCAGAAACTCTCCATTCATCAGAGAGATACATGGACTCCATAATGGTAGTAAGGTATTTATGAATCTCCACACAATATTAAATTAATACAATGGTGATTTATCAGCCTGGCATCTCTTCATCTAACAGGACTGAGAGACAAAGGGAAGAAAATGGATGCTGAGTTTTTTCGTAGCTAAAGTATTCACATCTGGTGCTGGTGAATCATAACATACAGCACCATAAAGGTTTCATGGGCTCTTTCACAGCCTGGCTGTGCATTCTGACAGATTCTTAGCGCAGGGTGTTGCAAGCCCTGAACCCTGAGTCAGGGTAATTTTCAGGCCCTGAACCTCTGGTTTTACTGCATCAAAGTTGTACAGAACAGAAAGTATTTCTTCTGGAGCCTGGCACAGGATGTCTGGCCCTGCATTTTGATACCAGCAGTAGGATGCACTCTGCTAATCAACTGCAAAGGGCAAGGAGGATTTGAAGAGACCCTGGTGTTGTCTTAGAATAAATAAGCCCCTCAGCTGGATCTATTTATCAAGGGATGTAGCTTAAACTGAAATGCAAGCGGGAAAGCTGTAGAACAAAATGATAAAATAGCAGGAACCCTCCCCAGAATCAGACAGTGCTCATACGTGAGTCCTAGGGGAACTCAAGGACAAAACAGCTGTTATAGGCAACCTCTGGTTTAAAACCACCACGGGATTAGAAATTTTTTTCAGGTTTTCTGGTTTAACTAAGAAGAAGTCTAAAAGACTGGAGCCTTCAGGAATCTGTAGGAAAGTGGCTAAAGATAATGTACTGGGAAAGAGTCAATGAAGCTTTTCTCAGTGGAAGTCAAACCACTACTGAACGCCACCAAAGGAGCCCGCAATCACATCCCAGAGGAGACCTGGTTGGTACGATCTACTCCGAGTCTGAAGATCACACAGCAAGGCCCCTCACAAGAAGCTTTTTGAGAAATTACATTGCCACAGGAAGAAAGGTGAAGGTCCTCAAGGAGGTGAACGTGGGTTGAAAGAAGGGAAAGAGGTCAGGAGTAAACGGGCAGCATCAGAGTGGAGGGAGGTGAGCGGGAACCACCTGGGTTCCTGTGCCAGGGTCTGTGCTGCTCAGTTTTCTCATAAACAATCGCAGAATCATGGAATCATTTTGGTCGAAAAAACCCTTTAAGATCATCAAGCCCAACCATTAAGCTAACACTACCATCCCACCACTAAACCCTGGCCCTAAGCACCTCAGCTGCCTGGCTTTTAAATACCCCCAGGGATGGGGACTGGATCCCTTCCCTGGGCAGCCCCTTGCAGCGCTTGACAACCCTTCTGGGGAAGGAATTTTTCCCAATGTCCCATCCCTGGAGGTATTTAAAAGCTGGGCAGACGAGGTGCTTAGGGACAGGGTTTAGCGGTGGGATGGCAGGGTTAGGTTAATGGTTGGACTTGATGATCTTAAAGGGCTTTTCCAACTGAAACGATTCCATAATTCTATAAGTGAGGCAAGAAGAAAAAGAAGCTTTTGCTGTTTTTCCTTAAACCAGCTGATGGGAGACTGCAGAGGGCAGGACCAGCAGCAGGATGTGGATCTCCTCCCAGTGCGGGTGGTTGTTGTTGGGAGGCAGGATGTAGGGGAGATGGACCTCACATGACCTTGTACAGCTGTTCACTCTCTGAGCTCTTCTCCCTTTTCCTACCGATGCAGTAATGAGGCTCTCGGTGTTCGGTGGGGAAGGGAGAACACAAGTATCCAGCAAAGACAGGCCTGGCAACACTGATAGCGCTGCATTAGGTAAGTCAGCATTATTGTGTCCACTCGCTTTACTGTATAAAATTAAGCTCTTCTACATGCGTTAAAAAGGCAGGGCTGCTTGACAACAGATCTGATCCCAAGCTCTTCTGGCCAGAGTTCTGAGGTGATGCAGCTCTGCTGTCAGCCTACGTCCTGTTTGTGTACCTGAATGCAGCTGTAGCTTCACATGTGTGGAGCGGGTGGCACGCTTGGACAAGCTGAGCTCTGTAAATCACTCTATGGCCTTTAGAGCTAAGAGGTGCACCAAGCATTGGGTTTGTTTGCTGACGCAAAGTATTGTGCAACTGTGCTGGAAGATAACTCAGATGCAATCTCTGTCTGTAGAGCTGGGACAATTGGGAAGTAGGACAGAAGAAAACTGTATCTCCTTAGGATCTTGAACCGTGCAAGCCGCACAGTGGCCCTGAGCTGGTGTTGGATTGTTAGGAGTTCCTGCCACCATTGCAACGTGGACTTGATCAAAACGTGTTCTTTTTTTTGACATTGATGGTTTTCAGCAATGACAGATGTAGTTCCCTGGACTCTGACCCTTGGTGGAAAAGGCCTGAGAGATGCTAATAAAGATGGGCATTGTCTGTTATCCATGTTCAAAGGCTGCTGGAAGATGACAGGCACTAAAGAAGGGACCATATCTTTAGACCACACACAATCAAGGCATGCTGGCAGCCTTCCAGGGAGAAATAATGATTAGATTGCAACCAAAGTAGTTTATACATTTTTTGTTTTCTTCTGCAACTGTTGTCAGGAGCCTGTGCTGTCAGAGGGCTATCTCAGGGAAAGGACAAACAGCATCTGAGCCACCCATCCTAACAGAAAGTGAAATCGTTATCATTGAATGGTCTCTGATATTCCTGGCTGCTTTGAGCCAGTGACCTTTTCATCATGTTCCTCCCTGCCCTGACAGTGAGCAAGTGGATGCCTGCCACGGCACACACAGTTTCGCTCCTTCTCTGGGTTAACAGCCTCTGCCATTCCCCTGGGTGATGCATCCCCTGCCCTTATGGCTGCAGGCTCCTCTTTGCCCCATTGACCAATATTTGGTCTGATCTTTCAGGTGGGGAGAGCTCATGGCTCTTCTCAGGTCCTATCCTGGAGCAGGAGGTAGGATCTGAGGTCAGAAGACACCTCTGTGAATCTCTGGTTCAACCTCTGGTCGAAGCAGGGCAAACAGCAGGTTGCTCAGGGCTTTGTGCTGTTGTTGTCTGAATATCTCCAAGGATAGAGATCCCACAGCCCCTCTGTGTGCCTGTCCCTGTGTTTGAGGACCCTCATTACCATTTACTCTCATTATAGCCCTTCCAATCCGTCAAGTGTGGAGCTGCCCCTCCTGGTCCTCTTGTGCACACTGGAGAGACCCACATACATCCCATCTGCACATGCTTCTCGCTGGCCCTACCGACCCATGTAGAGACAGGGCCATTGGCCGTCAGCTCCCCGAGCCATGATGTTTGCTGGATGCCCATGCCTATGACTCTGCAGAACTGCCCCACCTTGGTGCTCCCAGTCTGGGCTGAATTCAATGCTGGGAGCAAAATCCTCTCCTGTTTCTCCTGGCAATGACAGAGATGTGGTCTCAACTATTTCATTTGGAATGAAGCATAAAGCTAATGTCTTGCTTCCTGTACAAATTAGCTTCCTTGCCCTGAAAGAAAGTTCTGGTCAAATTACAGCGAAGGTAATTACACTGAGCTCACCCAAATTCCTCTAAAGCCTGAACTGAAGATGTTATTAAGGAATAATTATTTCTTAATTTGCTTCCCACAACACAGCTTTGTACAGTGGCAAATAGTTGTACTCCAAGGGTGGCTGAACTTCAGCCATGGTCACAATGCAGCTGATGGCTCTGCAATATTTCCTGGCTGTTGCCGTGATGTAGCTCTCATACAACAGATTTGGAGCTAAAATTTAATCCATTATGGCTGTAAACAACACACTCCGATGTGAAGCAGGTGTAACCTATGCTGTCTGCTGAAAATATGAAGTAATAACTCTGAGAAAATGGTGAAAATCTAACCGTCTGTTTAGCTATTTGTCAGTGTGTTAATGTCCCCTGCATCCTGCTATTACTGGGGGGTGGGATTCATCTGGCTACATGTGTCCCTCTGCAGTTGCTGGAGCTCTCATCAGTATAAGCAGCAGAGCCCAAGCCACCATTAATCTTGTCCTAAAGTCTGAAATAGGTCAGCAAACAGCACCTGGAAGTGCCACTTTCTCTCCAGATACTATAAAGGGAGCCCACAGAGATGTGATCAGACAGAGACATTAAAAATTAGGAAGAATAAATCCCCCAGTGAACACCTTACCACGTACCTGAGTATCCTCATTGATCCCTGAATAAGTTTACTCCAAAAAGTAATGGAAGAAGACGCAGACACTGCTAACTCTGTCCCTACAGCTGTTTCTCTCACGCCTGTCATGTTCTGTCATGTTCGTGTATGACTTGCATGTTCATTCAAGTCGGCTGTGAACGGACATGGTGACACCACCACTGGGTAAGGCCAGGGACATTGTCCATTCACCTTTTTCCAGTCCAAACAGTGATCTGTGCCAATCCTGTGCCCTTGGACATAACGCACACGGTCTGGAGATCCCCCTGGTAAGTGGGAAAATGCGGTCCTGAGTGGGAAGAAACTAAAGGGCAAACTTTGCAGTGTCTGAATCCAGAGAGTAGAAGAAAGTCCTTTTTACCCGAGGGGAAGGTGGTGAGCAAAAATGTGCCATCCCCAGAGGTATTCCTAGGCCTGGAGACTCCTGCCTGAAGCCCCGGGGCAGACATTTGCTATCCCTAGTGACTCTGCTGCCTATTTGTGATCAGAAAAAGCTGCAGAGCTCGTTTTTCTCTCCTTACGTCCTTCTGTGGTACTGTGTCAAGAGAGTCATGCTCCTTCAGGAGCTTTTCTATCCTGTAATGTATTGCATTCAGCATAAAAGCAATTTTACACAAGGAACAAACCGCAGGGTATATTTCTTCTTACACCCTAATCTCTCTGAGAACAGAAACAAGCAGTAGCTCAGGTGGCCGGGGTGGACAGGGAGGGGTTCAATTTATTGCCTGGAACATAACCCAGCATAAACAGCCATGGTGGAAACATGAAATCTATTCCGGCAGAGCAGGGAGAAGGGCTGTTAGGGAAATGAGTTGGACCATTCTGATAAGCTGCTACATTTATTACATGCTGAGCACAATTCACAGCCCATCCGTGAACTTAAACACATTTGCTCTCCCTTCCATATCTTCTTTCTGTTTCTGGGCCATCTGTGAACCATTGCCACTATCCCCAAACCGGCCAAAACAAGAGTCCAGAGGCTACCCGCTTCCAGATTCACACATAAGACACTAGGAGAAAAGTCCAGAGAAAGCAACCAAGTACAGTTCTGGTCCCCACTGTACAAAAAAGATGTGACAGGCTGGAGGGAGTCCAGAGCAGGGTCACCAAGGTGATCCAAGGACTGGGAAGCCTTCCAGATGAGGACAGGCTGAGAGAGCTGGGTTTGTTCAGCCATGAGAAAAGGAAGCATAGAGGGGATCTCATCACCACGTACCAGTACCTAAGAGGTTCGTACAAGGAAGATGGAGACTCCCTTTTCACAAGGAGTCACACAGAGAGGACAAGGGGGAATGGACACAAGTTGCTCTTGGGGAGATTCCAACTAGGCACAAGAGGGAAATTTTTCCCCATGAGAACAGTCACCCATTGGAATAATCTCCCCAGGGAAGGGGTTGACTCCGCCACATTGGACACTTTGAAGCCTCATCTGGACAGGGTGCTGGACCATCTTGTCCAGGCTATGCTCTTGCCTAGAAAGGTTGGGCCAGGTGATCCTTGAGGTCCCTTCCAACCGAGGATTCTATGATTCTGTGATTCTATGAAGTTCATTAGAAAGTTGAGAAGCAGGGGGAGAGTGGGGCAGTGCAGCTCGAAGAGGACACTGCTGTAGACATGTACCAGGATGCAGAGCAACGAATGCTCTGGCGATGAAATGGGTCATCAGAGTCATCCCCTCTCCTAGCACAAAGGAGCCAGAGCGAGAAGTAACTGCACTGAGAAATGAAAAAGCAGAAATATGTCTTGTTTAGTCACGACACTCTACAAGCTGCAGGAGCTCACTGTGGCAAGATGTGGGACAAAACGACTCTTGGAATCATACTTTTCAGTAGGAATCAGACAATAAGAAACTAATCTGAGAACACATCAGATTAGATCATTGGCGTTCATGTTTCAGCATTCGTCCTGACAGTAGGCAGCTGCTTTCTTTCCTGATGTTTTCTCATTGTGCATGACATAGACGTATATCAGGCTGGTGCCGTGAGCTGGATGCTGGACTAAGTGGGTGATTCCCCTGATGGAGATTGGCATTTAAAGATATTTAAATTATTACAATATTTGAAGTAATTTAAATCCAACATGGATTGGCTTCTTGAACCAGCTTTGTTTCAGTGTCATCTTGCTGAGGCATCAGTGACCAGTAAGAGATTTCACAAGCTGGCTGTCCAGACAAGTACCCACCTTGCTGAGCAAGTTATCACACCCTGTCCACCACCCCATATTCAGTCTCCATGGTTAGGTGAGTGGTCGAGCTGGGCTGCTGCAGCCATGCCTCTCTCCTACTGCTTTTCTTTGCTGGAATAAACCTCTTGAGGCTGCTTCTTTCCAATATTCTGGGGCTGTAGGTGAGTACATGTAACACCGCAGGTAACCTCCTGAGGGCAGGAGCTGGGAGGAGCTGGGGTGGCAGGAAGGCTGCAGATATGTGGCTGTGCTGGACTGTCCTTGAGGACAGCCCTTTTGCACCCACGCTACAGGAGGCCAGGTCACCGATGGACCACTCCAGCAATGCCCATATGTGGTTGGGAAGAAGTTAGCCCTGAAACCATGCCTCTTACCAGTATTCCAAAAACTGCCTGCCGCAACTGCATGAGAGGGGAGCAGAAGACACGTCCACGCAGGACAGTCCTTCTCACGGGAACCACCATGCACTGTTCAAGTGACAACCAGAGTTATGCTGGCTTCTTGTCCCTTATTTTAAAGGCCAATCCCTGATGGTTTTGATTTGTTCCCTGAGGTGATTGTTTATTCCTTTTTACAAGAGATGACCCATATTTAATTTGTTACATGGTGATAGGAAGGCTGTATCAATCAGTCAAAGCTTGGAGAGTAAACAGTCCCACCGCTGATTAAACCTTGCTCTCCGTGTGGAATTCAGCCTGGAGGAACCTTGTCTTTTAACAGAAACTAATCATAAAGTTAGGGGGAAAAGGAGTGTGTTGCCAAAGACAAAGTTCCTTGTGCACTGGCACTAAAAAAAATCATAGGTACGGTGTTGTGTTGGAGACTTTGTCTGTCAGACATTATTATCTCCAGCTTTTGCTTCTGCACTTGTCAGTCAAGCAGTGGAAAGGCATACAAGAACAGATCCATGGAGACAAACCAGCAAATGTTCAGCCTACCTGGACACTCTGACATTTTATTTAGCGAGTCTGATGGGTAGGACAGGGCTTTGAGACATTGTACAAGGTCATCTCACTCTGACGGGACCTGAATGTTAGAGCCTGGTACTCTAAAAATCTCCATCCTCAGCTGGCTAGGAGGGCTCTGGAGCTGGACTGCAGTTATCATCCTTGAAAGCTGCCTCATTTCCCAAAACTTTGGGATCAATCACAACCTACTTAATCCCTAATACTGAGAAACTACACCTACGTAGCATCTTGAGAACC
The DNA here is from genome assembly GCA_018403395.1 of Gorsachius goisagi. Taxonomy (NCBI): domain Eukaryota; kingdom Metazoa; phylum Chordata; class Aves; order Pelecaniformes; family Ardeidae; genus Gorsachius; species Gorsachius goisagi. The sequence continues at coordinate 49,865 of BOSO01015769.1, read as the reverse complement.
AAGGGGCTGCTGTGCTGCTGAGGCCATGTCCCAGAAATTATTGCCATTTCCGCTGAGATATAATGGCCTGTTTGAAATGCGTGTTTAGAATCATAGAATCATAGAATGTTTTGGGTTGG
>BOSO01015769.1:36848-49612 GCA_018403395.1 Gorsachius goisagi | reverse complement strand
CAGCTGAGATAACACCACTTTTCTCAATATAAGGGTTTTTTAACCCATAAATATATGATGGCTAAGTACTGGCTGGCCAAGTCAGGTCTCTGTGGTCCATTGGCCCGGTGTACTTGGGGCTGGTGAGCAGGCAAGGTGGCCAAGAGTGGTGACCCAGTCACCATGCGATTTCTGTGTGCCACATGGACTGCAACCATGCAAGTGACTGCAGCAAGTCAGAATATACCCCACAAAAGAAAGACGCTTTCTGTTTTCCCAGCTGAGAAGCTCTCCCATGGATCACTAAATATAACAGTAATTTCCATAAGTCTTGCTGGAGTTTATATGGAAGTAGGTTCTTGATTGCTTGAGGTGGGTAATCACATATAAGTCAGTATGCAAATGGAACAAGTGCAAATTCTGAAACTGTGGCATTAGAATTTTATAGAATATAATTATAAATTATTTTTGTATATAATTATTTTTATATAATTATCAAGTAATTTGTAAGAGAAGAACTCTTGAAACTTCTGTGCGAGGAAAATGAAAATATAGAAAATGACAAGGTAACCACTGCAGAAACAAAAGTCTGTCACAGCATTATTAGGAATCATTGATATAGATTTTGTGATTGCGGTAACGAAAGAAACTCTTCTTTCTCAGGCTCCACTTACCAGTGTAATGGCAAATCTTGGTAGGGCAAAAGAATTATCTATACTGCCAGCAACATGTTAGCCCTCCTTCACCTGAGGAAAATTATTAATAAAGGCTGGACATGGTTTTCTTTACTCTTGATGCTTTGTGCTGTGGAAATAACAAAACCCTGTTGTTACGCGTTACAACATTGTTATCATCTGCTTGATTATTTTCAAGATAAGAAAGGTGATGCAGTGCTTATTTTGGAATATGAAAAAATCAAACATTTTGAGCTTTTGACTATTTACTTATTCATTTGTAGATTCTATGCTAATATTAATTTTGGCAGATACTACTGGCTCCAAATTAACAGGAAACAAGAATGAATCTGTGCCCTCCGCTAACTACCAGCTTATATACAGCACAAAGTAACAGGGCGTGCCACAGATATATCATCATTTCACCTCCAAAATCATCAATAAACAATTTCAATCACTCAACTTATGAAAGGTGTTCCAGCACGACAGACACCTTTCATTCTGGTGACCTTGAGCATGTAGAAATACTGAGGTATATCCCCAGAAGCCTTTTTTTCACCGATACTGTGCAGCTAAAAGGATCATTAAATGATTTCCAGTTATTAGACGTTACTTCTGCACATTGAAGGAGGACTTTCCTCATTGAATTCTTTATGTTATTAAACAGTAATAAATCTGGTGATGCTGAGACCTTCTTTTTGATATAGCAATATGCACATATTTATTTATTTATTTCCCAAGACACCAAAAGGTTTTCTTTTTATGACACAGCTAATTAAAACAGTGTCATCTCATGTTCTGTTTATGAGGTATTGCAGACATTGAAATGTGAGCTAAGAAAAAAAGAAAGGGGTGACAGATTATTTGGCCAGAAATACGGCTCCTGTTAAAAAGACAGACACTGGCAAAGTCAGAAAGAAGCAAGGAAGTTTCATTCCATTGCATCTGAGGATGAGGAGGAAGGCTTTGTTATCAAGAGGTGTTTGGGAGGCTTTAAGCTGATTTTGCTGCTTCTGTGAGGACTACTGTGTGCAGAAAGACTCAGTACAGTATGTGTGTGTCAACTGTCCAGGAGCCCTGTATGTGGGAATGTCTGAAATTCAAGCTGCAAATAGTTCTTTAAAATTCTTACAACACCAGGGACATGTGTTGTCCTCATATCAATGGGGGAAAAAATTTTCCTTGAATAACTAAATATGAACAGGCTGCCAAAATCTGGGAAATATCAATTCTGTTCAAGCAGGCCTGCGAATTAAAGTTAATCCTGTTCACACATGTAAAGAGTGTTTTACAAATTCATTAAAAATAACATAGGAGCTCCAGAAAGCAGTAAAGGTGATTAATATGTACCATTTTAAATAATATACTACAGTTTACAAAAGCTGAATTATTTATGAGAGCAGCAGTAACATCTAGTGGAAAGAAAAATAAATGAGCGACAGAGGTAAACAGTGTTTTTCTAAATGTCACTTAACATACAACATCATTTCCTCATTTCCAGTTGGTTGTTCCTCATCTTCATAGAACCAGAGAACTGCTTAAGCTGAAGACATCTCTGGAGATCACCCAGTCCAACTCCCTTGCTCAAGGAGGGTCACCTATAGCAGATTGTCCAGGACAGTGTCCACTAGGGGTTTGAATATCTCCAAGGGTGGAGACATCACAGCATCTCAGGACAACCTGTTCCAGTGCTTGACCACCCTCAAAATGAAAAGCATTTTTCTTAGGTGTAAGTGGAATGTCCTGTATTTCAGGGTTTGGCCATTGCTTCTGGTCCTGCCACTGAGCACCACTGAGAAGAGCCTGGATCCATCTTCTTCACACTCTCCCATCACATTGATAAGATCCGCCCCCCCAAGCCTTCTCCTCTCCAGGCTGAATGGTCCCAGCTCTCACTTTGTATGAAAGATGCTGCCATCCCGTGTTCATCCTCTTGTCCCTTTGTTGGACTCCTGCTCCCATGTCAGTCAGATGTGCAGGAGGAGCTGCAGCCACAGGAGGAGAGACAGAGGTGGCTGTGGCACTGAACACCTCTGGAGACAGGGCAGATTTGCTACTCCTGGCAAGTGTTTTGAGTCTCACTTGGCATCTTGAGGCATCAACTAAAAGCTCAACAAGATGCAATAAGAAGCAAGAGCTCCCCTCTGCTGTCCCCAGTGCACCCCCGTCCCCATCCCAGTTAGCATAGTGTGACCACACTCAGCCACCTGAACCACATGGTAATGCTTTGCCCTGCCAGGGCTGCAGCAGCACAGGCAGGATTTATCACTTGCACAGCTACCTCCGGCAGCTGTTAGAAGAAAATGGAAAAAGGAGCCCTCTGTCATCCTCTGGGGACCCACTGAGACAGAAACTTCAAGCATCCATTGTGAAGATGGACAGTTTTAATACCGTACAAGAGCCCACAGACACTCGCCCTGACCGTAGTGCGTTCAGCAGTGCTTACTTTCCTGGCACATGCTTGCTCTCACCTCTTGATATTTTTATTATTTTGCTGTCAGTTTTTCTTTCCAGCTTTTTTATGAGCCAGACTTTTCATTTTGGTTAAAGCCCAGGAAGCATCAAGCAGGCACAGGGTTAAAGGACGTCAAAGGAGGAGGCAGGAATTCTAGTCTGCAGCTAGGATGCTTTATGTTCTCCTTAGACCTGGCTGCCAGCTCCTCCTGCCATTGCCACATGATGGATTTGCTCTCGGCTCCTCACTAGACACCTTGCACAGCAAAAGCGTCAAGAAAGAGATTACATCCACATCTAGAGTGGGTAGTTTTTGCACAAACTGGCCACCACTCATAACTCAGCAGCACCAATCGATGCTGAAAGCTGTGGTGGGAGTGGAGCAGAGAGGGTGAGAGCCCACATGTGAGGTTGCGCTGCCGGCTGTGGTCAGGCAGCTCAGGCAGGCTCCTTGCTTCAAAGTATGAAGGTGGTGGGATGGCAAAAGGTGAGTGCCCTCCTTCACCACCCAGCATAAGGCAGAGCTGCAGTAGCCACCGAAGCTCAGGACTAGCTCCCCTTCTTAACTGAGAGCAGTCATCAGTCATGTCCCTGTAGGAAAGTCACCCGGAGGGGAGCAGGACCTGCTGGACCACGCCTACACAGGCTGGCCTCCTGGACTAAGAGGAACGACACCAACGCTGCCTCTGGGTGCAGGGGCTCTGCAGGATTCTAGTGCATTAAGCACTAGAGACAGATGTTGGCCAAGCTTCAGAGACCTGGCCTAGCCTGGTCTCTCACCCAGTTCCTCCTCATTCAGATCAGTGTTAGGTGAAGGGAAGGGGATTGAGGCATAGTCTTCCTCTGTCTTTCACATGCCATACATCCAACAGGGAAGAACATAGTGTGGAGGAAGCTCAAGCCATCTACCACCAGCAGAGAAGGGGACCAGGAGCTCCCATGGAATTCGGTGGTCCGGATCACCTGCTTGTTACAAAGCACCCAGAGGACAGCAGACAACCTCTAACACTGTCAAGGTTGGGTCTTCTCTGGACCCTCTGCACTTATTATATCCCCTCAAGAGAAAAGTAGAAATGGGTGAGAATTATGCTTTTTGCCAGAGTTTTCCATTGTTGCTGTCCTCCAGTGGTACTGTAGCAAAACCCACAGCCGTGGCAATGACATGACATAGTTCTAAGAGCAGGTATTCCCCTCCTGGACAGCCAAATGTTTAGCATCGTGAAGGCTGTGAAACAAACGCCTGGATATTTCCACCACTGATGGTGGTACACAAGGGAGACAGCAGAATTCGGAACGCATGAAACATGCAAAAAGGAGATTTTTTTCCAGTGGAGCTGTTTATTTGGAAATGTGCCATTGATGAAGTTGTTTTTCTGGTCAGTTTCTTATTATGGCACAACATTACAGTCATTAGCACTTCACGTTTAGTGACAATCTTCCTCCTTTGGAGACAGTTATTATATGAGATTATGATCTGAGTGCTTCTCAAAGGGACCTCATTATCTTGTCCAAAGAAACTTATGTTAATGTTAAACCATAGACTAGAAAACCACCAGCAGCAGCTATCAGGATCAAAACCAAGACCTCATTTTGTACTGCCAGCCAAATTGGCTCAGCAGGCACAGCCATGGCACGACATCAAGGTAATGAAACATTTTGGGGTCTCTCCCTGCAGCCCTGGCTGGGTTTCGGTAGGTGAGAGAGGAAGAGTCAGGTAAGGCAACGGGGCAGCCCGTTCCCCCAGCATTCATTTGCACAAATTGCTGAGCACCTGCTATTGAATAAAAACAACAGTCTCTGCTCCTGGATGTGTGTTAGGAGTAAGGCTGGGTGAATAATTGATTTTTTTCAGTTCAACTACTAAGTTAAAAAGTGAAAAAAATCAATTTGATCCAAACTAAAGCAGATTTTTTTTCAACTTTCCTTGCCAAAAAGAAAAATGAAACAATTCTATTCAGTGATTAAAAGCCAAAAAAAAAAAAAAACCAACAAGTTTTATTCCAGTTTGGGCTGTTTTGAGCAAAACACACATCCAGCTTAGAAACCAAAGCTATAGCAACATTTTACACTCAACAGCCCATTACATTCAGCATCAGCAAAGCTTGGAGCTGTGTCTCAGCAATTAAACCTCCACGCAGGGGACAATGTCCCCATGTTCCATGGTGAATCTCTTCTACTTGTCTTTTACTCACTGGAACAAAAAAGGAAAGCAGCTGTCACATCTGCTACCACACCCCTCTGAGATGCAAGGCCACCCCAGTACCGAGATGTAAGAGCTTCGCGCTAAGTGGAACAATCAGGCTATCATCCCACCATCCACCTGCAGGTAGAGAAATTCAGCAGAGAGGTGAATTGCCCCAGCAACAACCTAGACGTCTACTTTGAATTAAGCAGAAAGTGGATTTCAATTGGAGAGAGCAGTTTAACCTGATAATTGATGGAGAGAAAGTGGTTTATCTTCTTGAAACTATTTGTTTGTTCACTTTTAACAGACTGGTCATTTGACAAAATAGTTGCTTGGAAATGCAGATTAGAGCAAAACATTTTAGACTGGTTCATTCCAACACTGAAGTTCACTTACCTGAGTTGTCACCGGAATTTGAAGACAACGGTGTGTCAGGTCTCTTTGCTATTTCCATTTAGAAATTTGCCCAGAGCCCAGAATTGTTACTATTAAGTTTTAATTCAATCCTGGTAGTAGCAAATGCCACTAATGGCGCTGTCAAGCAGGGCAGAGCTGTTTCCTTGGTCTACCTTGTACCAGAAGACAGGACTCAAGTGCATCTCTTGTTTCATCCTTAGGCAGATGAATTCTATTATCTGCAAAGAAAGTTCTTGAGCATCTTTAAAAGAAAGGCATGTGGGGCACAGCAGGGAGAGCCATGTGAAAATAGAAACGTAACAGCAAGTGCTGACACTAACCAGCCTTTTATCTTAAATCAGAAACACTCACCAAAGCTGCAAGAAAGTTCGGTATTTATTTGCTCTTCTGTTTCTGGATATCCCAAGGCACATCTTCCCAGAGAACGCTCTCACTGCTTCTCAAGTGCCTACTTGGGAAAAGGTAGCTGGGAAGGAGGGCATAAAGACTTGTGGAAGCTGGTCCCATAAAATAACTCAGAATTTAGGCTGTGGAATGAAACCGAGTTTGCTTATGTAGCTGACTGCTTGGGGTACATCCTTACTGCAGGAAGGCACTTTTCCGCTAGCAATGGGCACTTTATTACCTAAAGTATCTCAGGACGTGGGGCCAGGACACTCCCATCCCACCATGACTGAACTAACTGAAGTTACGTTCCAGCTTTTGGACCACCAAATCTTGATAGTTCTTCTGCAAAAGGACCATTCTGGCAGTTGGGAAGGTGTCCTGCAGTGAAGAACTCCAGAACCTCCCGCTAGCAGTTGGGTCACCCTTCAAGGGAAATGAAAGTGAACATTGTTCAAGGAGAAATTTGAGCAAGTGAAGAACTTCAAGGTAGAAAACAAACATACAAAACCAATACATTTCAGGCAGCCGAGAGGGATCAGAAAACTGTTAAAATTTTTGCTATAAGTAGGGTTGCAGATTTGGATTTTGCACCTACGTTTCATGTCTCTATCCAAGTCTTCAGGCAAAAAGATACTCAAAATGTCTGAGGCAGCAAATACACCTACACTGAGGTCTCTGGGCTTGCAGTGCTGACATGACATGCATATTAACAGCAGGCAATGGCAGCTGGTGAAAATACTAACATTCTCCAAAGTGAGAAAGAGCTGCTCCTCCTTTCCCTCTGAGGGACCATGTTACAGAGTCACAGAAGCATCTTCAGGTGTTACTTGACATAGAAGCCTTCCTCCTCCATGACTTGTGGTCTCCTTGTCTGTGCCTCCCTCCTACCTCCATCCCAAATATACCAAGGGTGTGATAGCTCGGTCCATAGCGTAACTGCCAAGCAACAGCAGAAAGATGAGCAGTCAGGGGATTCACACACTGGGTAGGTCCACACAAGTGGCCCAGAAGTGGGCCAGCAACAGCGTGGCAGGAGCTTTTCGTGTGCACCAGCACTTAGGCAGCAGGGCTTTGACTTCTTTGCATGGCAGCATCTGCCTCAGGCTAATCCCTTCCCCACTTGAGCAATGCTCAGTTCAATCCCACTGACATTTCTCTGCTTAATTGTTGCCCAATTATCCTTATTAAGGCCCTTGGAAAATTTTATACATGCTAAACACGGGGAGGATGCTGGGCTCAAAGGGGATACGGAATGGATTCATCCAGACAGCCTGCTTTACAGAAAAAGGTGGAGGTAGAGCAGTAACACACACAAAACTGCTGAAAACACAAAGACCACTTATGGGGAAACACTGGGAGTGATTTTTATCCAGAATTAATCCTAAGGGAAGCAGCTATCTCTCCATTTCCCTTCCTGCTAAAGTGGAGAAGCTTTGCTTGCATTTCAGACCTCTGTCCCATCATGCTCAACTGGGAGCACATTTTGTTCTATGAGTATGGGAGCTTTGGATCAAGCCCAGAAATATCATATTGTTATTCTCAGCCCTGTTTCTGCCTCAGATTTTCTGGCCAGAAATGCGTGCACATACATGTCCTAGTGCAGGCTCAGCAAGCCGGCTGTTGTGGGGAGAGTCTCACTTCCAACATCAGAAAAACTAAATTCACAAATGGTCCATCCAGCACTTCTGGATGGTGCGGGACCTCAGGCTGATGTGCTCTGCAGTTGGTGTGGATACATGCAGTGGATGCAGATGGGATTCCTGTATCTGAACAGTCTGGTTAGTGCTAGTTCATAGAAACTACAACCAGGCTGCTCTCAGCCCGGGGAAATGTCATTTGGATGTAATTACTACATGGAATAGAGGGCATCTCCCAGGAAATCCAGCTGGATGGCCTTAGCCTGGCAGAAGTTTCAAGGTGGGAAGTTTGGAGAGCTTGTCTTTAGGGGAGGGCAAATTGAGCCCTGGGATAGAGGAAAAAAATGCCTGGCTGGATAAACCAGCAGGACCATGTGCATGAAATGGAGGTTTCCTCCAGCCCAGCCTGCAGGAGGGCAGAGTAAGGCAGGAGAAATGAAGGAGAGCAGATCCTCGGAGGAACAACTGCAGCGCATCACTGACCGTTGTTGCATCATCATGCTCTTCTTACCAGGCATTGACTGTTGCATCATCATGCATCTCTTACCAGGACAATGCTCCCTGTGTCCCTGAGCGCAGTTGCATCTTGAGAAGCAAGAGAGGGGGCTGGAGCAGCAGCTGTGTTTCTGCGCTCTCACTCTGCATCTGCTGTTCAGAGAGAAGACATTGCTTCCCAAGGCTGCCAGTCTATCACCTTTCATCAGCGCAAAGTATGTTTCGATAAAGAAATGAAATATGCAGGCTGAGGATAATTGAAGGTTGTAGATGGCGATAATAGCTGTAATTTGGATTGTGGAAGCAATAAACCCAGGCTCAATCACTGGCTTCTTTATTTGGGAAAAAGCCCAAGCTGCAAATACTGAAAATGAAATTTATGAAAAATATATCTTTCAAGAAAAGTAATTAGCGTATGTCTGTTGCAGTGGTTGCAGGGGACTGAGCGCTTCCAACTTTCTGCAGGCTAAGCCAAGATGTTTGCTTTAAGATAGGCAGGCTGGGTAGGAGACAGTTCATCACAGGCCATCATGGGTGGCCACTGTGGGGGGGATGAATCACCTGTCAGGGGTGGGTATCTTTCCTTATCCATGATTAGCTGCATAGATCAGACCTTGAATTTTTAGCCAGCTAAAGGTAGGTGGGATAAATTTTACTGTCGTTTGATTGGCATTGGGTCATCACAGGGACACTGTAAAACAAAAAAAAATCATTCCCACGAGGTTGCCGTGTTGGTGCCGGTGGACTGTAAAACATTTCTAATTGCGCCTGCTGCTGATGGCTGACTCATTTCACGCTGCTCCAGTTTATGACATGCGCTCAGCAGGTCATACAACAAGAGGAAGATAAGGAAAATCCCATCTCAGTTTTTTGATTCTGTCTTCCTTTTTTCTTTTTCTTTGGCAGCCTGGAGCTCCCCATTAGCTTCTCTGCACCAGTGTCCTGCTCAGCTATGCCTAGGCTCATTTTAAGCACCTCAAGTAAAGCAAGACCCAAAAAAAAGGTTGCCATTAATAAGCAAACTGTTCCAAAAATGAGACTCGGAGTGAATGAGACTACGTCTTATTGTTGACTGAATTCAGTTTGGGTTCTGGAAGTAAAGAAATGGAGGACATCGAAAATGCGCAAGTGTTCCATCTAGATGCTTTCAAAACAAAAATGCTGTGCTACAGAAATGCAAGAAGAGTTTAAATTTTTTTAATTAAATTGCATCTTTTCAATGTAAAAGTGGCCAACGTCAAAAGGTCAAGACTTACATAAATCAGGCAAATAGCCCCAAAATAAAGCACAGTATTTATCTGCCTCTCAGTGGAAACATTCCAGACTGACCCAAAATGAGTTGGGGTTTTTCTTTTTCAAATCCTTGAACAAGAACAACAAAAATTCCTTCCAAAACAAACTTCACTGGATTTTTAAGCTTGGTCACTGACATGAAAACTCTGTAATTTTCCCAGATCTTATTTGAAGAACTGAAGTTTCAATCATCTTCCCCCCACCCCCCAAACTTCTTCTCCTGTAAAACTGATCTCCAGGGAGAGTTCCTCTGACAGTCAGCTTAACCATCCTTCTTCTTATTTTCATCCCATTACTTCTAGCAAATTATTTTGTTAGGGTTATTGTGATGAGTGATAGGTCTTCATGAGACCCTTCTCACTCTGATCTGTATATTGTGGGAGGGGAATGTGGCTGGAAAACCTCTTACTGATGATGGATCAGTAATTGTTTTACCTTTAAATATCTCCTTAGCAAAATATCTCAGGTCTGAACATTTTTTGTGGACATGGGACTTCACCCTCATGAAATTGAAACTGCACAATTAATGGCCCATGTATCTCACTCTGGAGGTGGGAGGGCTGTCAGGGAACAAAATAAAAAGGAAAGAAATTGTAACTCCTATGAGTTCTAGACAATCCTAGCAAAACAAAACAAAACAAAATTGGTTTTCATCTTATCTACCTATGGGGACAGGGGTTATCTCTTTGTTTGATGGGTGTTAAATAGAAACCTGCCTGTGGCTTCCAGTCCAGACATGGTTTATTTGAACGTGAACTTGTTCTGACCCAAATACAGCATTTCCTGAAGAAAAAGCGCACACACAGAGGCATCTTCACACTCATCTCAAACACGTTAGAGCAGTCCCAGTTGCAGTTTCACTCTCTGGACACAAATAAACCATGCTGGAAAGCCAGTTGCCAGCATCAGGACATTGTGGTGATGATGGCCAGGCAGCTGATGACCTCTTGTGGACTGCTCCTGCTCCCCCGGAAGATGGCCTTGGGTGTCTGCAGAGCAGCAGGCACATGCTGTGAGGGGGAGGTGTGCAGGGCATGGGCTTGCAGGGAAACTCCAGAGACCCTGCCACGGGATTTCTAGCTGCTGGAGCACTTAGGAAGCTCCTGCCTCACATATATGCTCTGTGCAGGGTCAACAGAGAATGCTTCTGCTTTCAGGCGTTTGTTCATTCATTTATGGGAGCAGCGAATGGTCAACTCCTGTCTCTTCTGACACAGCCATACGTTGGTCATCGTCTTCTCCACCATGTGTACCCTTTGCCTTGGCTGTCTAACATCAACCACAGGCACCAGTGTTACTTAAGATAAAAGCTGAAAATTATCTTATTTCAGTTCTTAATCAAACAAATCAGTAATCCCTTTTCACAGCTTGTTTAAGGGTTCCCATCACCACTTCTCTCCTGTGTCTGGACCAGTACTTGCATCATCAAATAATTTTTCCATGTTCCCTGACTGAGGGTCTGGCCCCGGCTCTGCAAGAATGCTGGGCACTACGTGGTATAATGATGCCAAAACTCTCCAAGTGAAGACACTCAACACTGAAAGACATTTGATCCAAGGAGAGAAAACACATGCAAAGTCTCACTGAGAGGCTCAAGGCAGAACAGCACCATAATGTTGTGTGTCCAGTCCACCAGCTGAGAGACGTCTTTGCAAGGATGCTGAAGTCCACTTTGAAGGGAACTGGGTGACATCTTGAGACAGAAATCACAGGGGTCAGCAAGAAAGGAGGAGTAAATAAAAGGCTGAGGTCTCTAGGGTAGTTGTGGTGCACCTAATAAACTCCGTCGCGGTATGTGATCCTTGATTTTCCATGAAGTCTGCACAAAGTTACATCTGCCTGCAAATCTTTAGCACTTGCGAAGTGATATAATGAGATAATAAATACTTGCCTCTGCATGCTACTAGGACACGGTGTCCTTGGCTTCCGCATGCCAGCAGGTTGCAAAGGCCTCTGGGCACTCCAATTCACACTGCTTTAAGTGCTTGGACGTGTTAATCTCCTCTTAAACACTAAAGCCATTTCTCAGCATTCTGGCCAGGAGACTTTGGACACCATGTGACACGAGCAAGCCTGTGTGCTGTGCAGCTGAGATCATTCCCTTCCAGAGGAGACAAGAAGATGTATGATCTGGTGGGTCCAACTGATGTTTGCTCCATGCAGTCGCCACCCATCACTTTCTCAGGTTTTATTGCAGATTTAGTCAGAGAGCACTGTAGGGAGCAATGAAAATGCAATTTGTGACTGACTCAACAGAAGAGATGAGTGGTTTGGCAGCTGTCAGAAAGTTGCCATTGTCAAAATATCACAGCCTATTTTTGTCGTTCTCACCTTACTAATTCCACAAAACCATCCATGCCTGGAGCGCCTCACGGGATCTCATTTGGCTCTAAGCCACCCCATTCTAAACCCAGGCTAAATACCCTTCACACAGCAACACAAATGCTCAACAGGAGAAGGGCAGAGCTGTCATGCCAAAGCGGATGCTCAGACCCAAACTGTGCTGGTCTAAGACAGGGTATACAGTTGAGACATTCAGATTTCAGGTAAGTAATTGCAAGATTTGTATTCACATCCATTTCCTGGCCATGGACTTCCAGTCTGAACAAAATTTTATACGTAAATCTGACAGTGGCACTTAAAAAAGGAGTTCGATTTAGAAGGCCATGTCTGAAATTGTGGCATTTTTCAAGATCTGCTTTCAGCTTCTGTCTAACCCTGGAAGCGCTGCTTCAGCTTGCAGTGTTCGGCCTCACTGACCTGGGCTCCATGTTGAGTAGTTCGGACCCAGGTTGACAGGGACACCTCACTGATGCTAATGACATCCTACTCACTTCTGTAGACCTGGGTCATGTCAAAACACCAAAACTTTGTATTGGATTTGCATGGCAAGGTTTTGGTAGCAGCGGGGCTACAGAGGTGGTTTCTGTGAGAAGCTGCCAGAAGCTTCCCCCATGTCCAACAGTGCCAATGCCAGCCGGCTCCAAGATGGACCCACCAATGGCCAAGGCTGAGCCCAGCAGCGGTGGTGGCAGCGCCTATGGGATAACGTATTTAAGAAGAGGCAAAACCCTGCTCAATTGCAGCCAGAGAGGGGAGTGAGGATATGTGAGCAGAGCAGCCCTACAGCCACCCAGGTCAGCGCAGGAGGGGCAGGAGGAGCTCCAGGCACCAGAGCAGAGATTGCCCACAGCCCCTGGTGCAGCCCATGGTGGGGCAGGCTGTTCCCCTGCAGCCCAGGGA